>JAVTVY010053990.1:0-30447 GCA_036873755.1 Hanleya hanleyi
TTGAAAAATAGCTTAATACTTCTCTCTAACCATTCTGGAATGAAAACATCGATACAAACGTCTAGTCCGTCATTCATAATTCAGCCGTCGTCCATTAGAGAATATCCGCGTCCATAATCCAAAGACCTATTCCATATCCATATAACAGCATTAGCACCAAATTCAAACATACAATCATAGTATACATAAACATAGGCTAGTTTCCTACAAGAGAGAAGCGGTCAACAGTTTTCAATGATGCCGACAAGACATCATGGATGACATATCCATTGGTGGTTCTCTCCAAATGTCCAATATTGACTTTGCCCGGTCTGGGTATGATTGTCCCTGAACGTAAGTGTGAAAGATTCCGATCGAATCGGTATCGCTCGAATGACAATTTTAAAATCGGAAACGACGTTTGTATTGTTCCCGTCTAATATTCGTCAATTTATAGCACGAGACTTCGTCAGCATATAACCCTATCAAGAGTATTAACTACGAATGGGCTGCTTCAATTCGGCAATTGTCTTCACGTTATTGGTTTCGTGTTCTTCATAAAAAACATAATTATGAATGATGAATGTACAACCAATGGTATTATATATCGAGTTATTCAGAATAAAAACGCCCAAATAAAAATAGATATTTTGACGTACATATGACTGAACTCTGTAACAAGTGTTTGGAAAAATCGATTGAATTTGCGAAATACACGACGGCAACAAACACGAGAACCCAACATATTGTTTGGAGTATACGCGGTATATTAAACAACAATTATCATCGGTTCAACCAACAAGGTTCTTTGTCAACAGAAATGCGAAAGGTCTGTTTAGTGCCATGGGATAGATCGAGTAATTTACGGTTATTAATACCAGCGTAGGGTGGTCCTGCGTCAACAGCCACAATGGTTATTAACATGATTAAAAACATATCTTCACTCAATATATTCACATTACATATCCGGTAAAATCTATGAACATCAAAGCCAAGCGCATCATCTGACTTTGTATATATGAGATATACTCGTACACAATGCTGGAGACAGCAAGCCTAGATTAGAACTACTTACACTAAAAAAAGACAACTTGCCCGCAGGCGCAAGCTGGCGTATTCAATCTCAGCCCCCAATCGCTCTCTAATGTGTGGAGGCGGGTGAATCTGTCCCCTTCTAGCCCGGGACAGCCTCTTTACTCGAGATGACGTCATTATCTGTAACAGCCAGTTCGTTATATTCGTTATCGTTTAGCTTTCGAAATACATCTATTTGAGTGTTATAACTATAATTTTAATTCACGCTACTCAAACAAGGATGGCAGGCTCACCGATGATAGTAGAATATTCGAACTACTGTGCGGCCTCGGAGGCTTCATGGATAAAAAATGCAGGTGTCCTAGCAATGTCAACGGCAATGAAAACTTGTAGTGGTTCTATCAACCATTGTGGGCAATGTGTAAGAAAAACACGTAATGTCTTCTTTCATATCTTCATTTGGGACTGATTGACGTGACAAATCTATATATCATGGACGTAAGTGAATTCGAGTTCACTTACTGTCCCTCAACTCTGATAGAGAGGGGTAGTCGTATTTCAGAACACATGAAGCTCATTGCTTGGTTTCAATATACCGATACTGGTGCGAGGAGCTCACGTGGTTCGCCCGAAGCGTAACTACGCCGTAAATCGTAACGTTAGCTTTGCACCCAATAGCTCCTGATAATACGGATCATTGCTTCTGCTCGACAGCCTATCATATACGACCTCTTTACTTCAAAATATCAGGAAGATATATATATTTCCAAATTAGATTATCATACGCCATAGAGCAGCGATATCTTTTGTCATGCAAGATTGTGTATATGTATTGCTACCCTGAAATTAGACAGCTAATAATAGCGCCCTTGGCTCCATGGTACATAAAAACCAAAAATATTTCATGCCTGTTTACCCTGTTGTACAGCATGCATGTACTCAGAAACATTTCAGATTTTTCTCAAAAAACGCCAATAATCGGGGACAACAAATATGAGAATGCAGCAACCCATACGTAACTCCTCGTGATAGTCACCGAAATATAATCACGCGAAGAACCTGGAATAGATATCGGCTACGTCTTAGAACTCCCCGTTTTCTAGTCTGAATGTAAGGTGCCGATGAACGCTTTTCTGTGAGGTCATATGGTTATTTTCTAGTCCAAAGACGTTGTCATTTTCCCCCATCTCTGATATACACATGTATCTCACCAATTTATGCTGTGGTCCCATCGTTGGAATTATCACATTTAGCGCTTGGATTCGAGCGAGTGGAAAAAGTTTGCTTTAAATTCAAGAGAACAATCTCCCTGACAATGGGTAAGTTAATTACTCTGACCCAACTTAAATTTTCTAGTGATATATAGTCTGTGGATACGCGTAAGTGCGTCGGCATTTCCGGCGTACCACCTCTGTCGCTTTACAGCATATCCATGCTAAAACTTTCCGAGTCAATCTCAGGTATTCATTTTCAGCTCAAGATTCCCGATTTTCCAGGACCCGTGATCATATTCTAGACAATATTCTCGCCGGTATACATGTACCGGAGAAAACGTGGAAAATATCAAGCAAATTCACTTAGCAAATTGATTTGCAATTTGACGAAGATTCATATGCGACGCCATCAAGACTTACCATGTATATCGGTGCTGTAGACCACGAAACACTGCTACGATTGTACATTATCTTTGTAGCATCTGTCTTTGTATCTGTCTGGGATGAAACAGAAACCACATGATATAAAGCATTAGGATAAGGGCATCTGGTTTCTCCACAATGGAACACCTCAGCAGTTCGGAAAGGTCCGATTCCGACATTTCCAGATCTCATGCGTATTTCAGCGTCGTCGATAAACCCTGGCAGCTAGCATAAGCAAGAAACATTGATTTATCTATTACGTCACTTCTGAAGTGTTCATTAAACATCATGAACATGATTTTCTGCTCATAGTCGAAGCAAAGGCTTAACAACGTTGCAAATGAAGCTTAAGTTACTTCGCATTGTTGTATATGTGTGTCAAGTTTCATGCAGACCATCGCCTTCGCATTATGTGGATCTAGTTTGTGTGGTTCACTGGATGACTTACTGAATAACAGGGAAGAACAATCCACCAAGATGAAAAAGATTCACTGTCCAACAAAAGCCCTGATTTTGTGATGCCTGATAGTAATTCCCTTTGCTCAATAGCACATAAACCTGACAACAGTGTGTACTCCAGTCCAAGGTATTTATCACAGATATGTCGTGTCGATCTATGCTACCGAAATGTACCGATGCTGAACAAATCGGTCACGGGACAAGAACTGAGATTCAGCGAACAGCCTCAGGCCAGCTAGGGCTTAACATAGGTGTCAAATATCAAATTGCTATTAGAATGCCGCAATTCACAAGGAATTCAAAAAAAGCTGACCTAGGTAAAAAATGAAAAAAAAGAGGTAAAAAAACTAACGGGATATAAAAACAGAGTGAAAATGTATATTCTGTCAGCCATGTTGGCAACGTTTCGCAGTGCATCGCATGTGCTCAAAACTGATAGACAGGATTCTATTGATTTTCAGCAGCAATTTAGGAGAGGAGTATATCTAACCCTAATGACCAGAATGATGAATTCGCTTTAATAAATACCCACATATTCCAAGAAAATCTTCCGAAGAATAGAAACACTTCAATAAATAAATTCATTTCGTCGACGACAGTTTGACAAAAACAACTGTAAAATATTCTTTCAACACAAAAGACTCTGCTTTGATTTTGTGCCAAATAAACAGTGTGTGTATGGTCTGCAAATAGGTGGAGCGGGTATTGGAGATGAATCGGTTGTACCAGTTACTTTAGCCGATTGATCAAGGGAAGTGATCGTCATACTTTATTTTATTTATTAATATATAACATGCAATCTTGAAATATTAACGGCAAACATGATAAATGTAGGTTCATTTAGAACATCGACTTGATGAGAAACCAGAGTTGTCATTTGTCAAAATGCCCTCAGCTTGCCTTTTACATTTTCCAATATTCAGCGTTTATATTGAATCATGTAAGTATAAATGACACTTGCCACAGTATCTCGTAGAGATGGAAACTACATATGTCGCCGTGGTATAACGAATGGATCGTACTTGCAATAAAGACGTGAACACCTGATGCCTCCCTAGGGTTCAACGACAGTTTAAACAACGTTGTTATGGAAGCCTTGTTGATACCAACTGACAGGCGTTTCTGTCTCGTAGAAACTCGTAACTGCCACATAAATAGGAGGTGGCACTAATCGGCTTCCGTACACGGTGTAATCTGTGCAGGACAACCATCAAATACACGCCAAGGTCACTGAATAATTGGTGGACTGGCTAAAACAAAAGATAGAACACATATTCAGAAAGACTATAGTCTATATAGATTATAGTATGTAGCGGTTGAGCTAAGAATCAATTTGAAGACAGACAGACACTCATAACAGTCGTTATTAATTCGAATGTCATCTCCATGAGCAAGATTTATGCGAATATCATATCATGCAACATTACATGATAAACGCATTAGCAAACAGTTTGAGTTTACAGAATAAATAGATATTTTTGAAATGACAGATAATATCCGTTCCCCCAAACTGGGGTCCTGAAGATGGAAGGCTTCCCAGGTTTACAGCTTCACAATATTGCCAGTCGTGTTCTTTTTTGGGGGGGGGGGGGGGGGTAACACAGTCGAGGAGGGGATTGGTCGTTTTGTCCCCCACTCATAATATTCCCCATGCACATAGAATTATACTAATGGGTTCAAAATGTGTCCAATAAATTGGGTTAAAAATTCAGGAAGTGTAATTGTTTCTTTGCTTTGGAGATTTGGTAAGATGTGTTGGGGGAGATGAGGCGGGGGCATATATTTCCAGGTCTGTTCGGGATTATGTCGGGGATATACAAGTAGTTTGCTTTCATTCACAATATATCCTGGCTGGTAACCCTGGATACGTTAATTAAATTATCGAAATTATTTCAGAAAGTTGATCTCTTTCTGGAATTTCAGATATGTAAATTGCTCTGAGGGTAGGATTGCTTTTCATTCTGTGTCATCACTGTCCATCAAAGTTGCAATTGTTTTCTCTGCCAGACGGATACACCGCTGTATCGAGCTCTATTTACCCCGGTACTAAATAATTACCACGATAGCATTTCTTGATTCACTAACCCCGATCGTCTGGTCAACCGAAGCTGTTATCTGACATGATTCTCCATTAATATAGAAACAATATCATGCTTAATGCAAAGAAATCCAGTGACCCGAATCTGAGCTGTCACGAGAGGCCCATGGCGCCGATTTCAAGTACAATGGCAACATCTGCAGAGAAGGTGGCAACGACAAGTATCGTTGAATTGTTTTAGATCTCATGATGACGCGAGACAATGCAAGCCAAATATTGGCTAGATATTGTGACCCCGGAGTGTGCCCCGACAGTGTATATCGCGCCAATATTTGGCATACATTGACGGTCGTCTATCTTGTAACTGTTTTATCCAATAATCATCCGAGCTTGAGTGCGAAGCTTCGTCTCTGTTGACCTAATCCGGGGAAAAGAGGTTAGCCGTGGTGTGTATCAAATACACCACATGCGGCAGGTTCACCACTGTAATGAATATATCACAAGGAATCGATCAAAGGAAATTCGAGGAATCACTGGATAAAATAATGTTAGAGTACCTTTCTAGCATACATAAGCAAATTGCTGGCTGATATAAGTTATGAGAGGTAGTAATTTTTTGGGGAACACGTTGGCAAAACCTCTAAGGCGCGGGAAGAAAGAAAGAAAAACTGAAGAGAATGTGCGTACGTTGTGAGGGTCGTTGGATTTTTGGGGGGATTTGGTTTAATGTCACACTCAAGGTTGTTTCACTCATATGGTGACAGTCAGTCTGGTTGGTGAAGGTAGCCGGAGTACCCGGAGAGAACCACCGCCCGTCGGCAAGTAACTGACAAACTTCCACAAACGGATCAGCCGGGCTGGAACCCGTGCCGGTTCAGCGGTGTGAAGCTAGCGATCACCAGCGACGATGGAATATGGAACACCTCTCTCTGCATTGGTATGGCGACAGGCGTAAAATGATGGATTACATTTTCTCACTGACATGAGAGTGAGACGAATCGATTAGATTAACATATTGGATTTTCATTCATTTATTTGGCATTTAAGTTAATATAATACCACTTTGTCTGCTGTTATACATTTATCCTGATTTGAAGAATGTCGCCTGAATCACTGAAGCGCTTTTCCATTAATCCTCCTTCCTTCGGTTTTATTTTCTCGATTAAGAAACAAATCAGAAAAATGCTTGTCGCCTTTTGTTTCCGGTGTACGTTGCTACGTCATACATGTATATATTTTGCGACTGGGAACTACCGGGGTGGTGTTAACCCTATCTGGCCTGGGCTTTTTGGGACGTATCATGGCCTGGGGGGCCGAAATGGCCCCCTAAATATTTTTTTTACCCCTTGAGCTAGGGGGCTGAAACTTACCACACTATACCCTTGGGTCAGGCTCTACCATAAAATGTGAAAAAAAATCCAAGATGGCCGCCTTCATGACGTCACAGTGACGTCATTTTCAAAAACGGCATTTTTTGGTCGATTTTTCGGTCGGATTTTCCGAATTTTTTATTTATGCAATTTCTCCGCAAAAACTGCATGATAAATTAGTAAATATTAATGCGATGTGAAATAAAATATTTTTTGTCCACTTTTCATCGCGGAAAAGCGGAAATTTTGAAGAAATATACCCCACGTGGCCGCCATTTTGAATTTTCTCATGATCCTCTGCTTGTGGGGTTATGCAATAGACTCAAAATGACCCCAATACGATAAACTATAAAGTCAAGGAGTTTCAGCTCACCATTTTTTGTCGTTCCGGAGATAGCGCAGAAAGTTTGGTCGCCCCTTCCCCGGCCAGGTAGGGTTAATCAGTACTGACAAAAGGGTATAATCAATCTGACCAAGCATTTTATCATACACAGATGACTGGATATGCTTCCTGTGATCACACATACTTTTTTCTCATCACTTTCATGGTTTTTTGCACCTTTAGCATCTGACTTCTTATCCAACATCTCATCTATCAGATCATTGTGTCTTGTGGGAAATAATTTAGAGCAGTGTTCAATTGTTCTCTACACAAGAGTACGGCTTCTGAGTCCAAAACAGAATTGTAAGTTGTTTGTTCTACGAGGCCTCCTTTAAATACGACTAACATACTATGATAAAGATTTATATTAACCCGGTGGGAGAAAATACCATGATCTATTATTTTTACATGGTTGTGTAAGTAGAACTGTTGACTCACATACCCTTACGGCAAAATATTTTATCATGTGCCAACAAGAAATTCAGAATTGTGATTTGAGTCGATTTTATTGAGCTATCAAAATCATTTTAATAACCGAGAAGGGGACTAGCATATATTTACATCCACTGAGACTTTACAATAACAATAAACCCCACCTAAATATTTTTCTTACCCCTTCACACTATACCCTTGGGTCAAGCTCCACCAGAAAATGTAAAAAAAAATCCAAGATGGCCGCTTTGGTAACGTCACAGTGACGACATTTCAAAAACGGCGTTTTTGGTCGATTTTTTGTCAGATTTTTTGAATTTTTCATTTATGCAATTTCTCCGCAAAAATGCGTTATAAATTAGTAAATATTAATGTGACGTGAAATAAAATGGTTTTTGTCCACTTTTCATCGCGGAAAAGCAGAAAGTTTGAAAGAAAATGACGTAAACATTTTTTTGGTACTCCACGTGGCCGCCATCTTGAATTTGCTCATGATCCGCTACTCAGGGGGGTATGCAAATATCTCAATATCATAAGCTATAAAATCACTGAGTGTCAGCTCTCAATTTTTTGTCGCTCCGGAGATAGCGCAGAAAGTTTGGTTGGGGGATCATTTTGCGCCCCCCCCCCCCCACCTCCCAGGCCTGGCAGGGCTAGAATTCCATCATGTTAATAGACGGAGAGGAACCAACATTTTCTTCATTAATGGTTCGGAATGAACATCTCAATATTCAATCAAGGTTGCCATATGAAACTGGAGTATATATATTACCGTGTTTAGAATAATAACCATCTTTAGTCACGTAGGAAGGGATATTTATTGAAGCTATAAATATACGGACGAACAGTCATATCTTAAATAAACATAATCCTGATCGTTAGCAATTAGAAACCATTCAACTATGTGATGTCCAGAGGATCTAATTGACCTGAATCGTTCGACTACAGTTTTGTTCCCCGTCCGAAACCACGTTTTGGTGTTATTATAGTAGTTTTACTGGTATTTCCTAAAACTGAAGATGACTATATTTTGAAGCTGATAATTAGGAATTCAGTTACGCTAAACTGATGACAGCTACTCAGAGAATGTTTCGGTGAATCTGATATCCTTTTATATCTAATGAATATGACACTGCCAAGAGCGATAATAACTGCCAATGACTAGCCAGTAGCAATGTAATCAAATCAACGTATATTTAAGCATATATGTCCAATATTCAACCAACCTCGACCTTTGCGTCTGTGAGTACCTTTGCATCAATAGAATATAATTTCCGATTTCAAATCATTATTAGGCCCCAGGACTGGCCATTGCATTCCATAACTTTGTGTACGTCAAATGTACTTGAAAACTACACAAATTGTGAATGAGAAAAGTCTAATGATCGCCATCTTAAATTTGTCCACAGTGCTTTGCTTTTCAAACTTTTTCAAATGTGCTTGAACTGACCCAGATATGAAAGCGTTCTGACGATCGTAGCTTACATTCTATTCGACATGTCCAAATCCTTGCTCTCGAACGAGGTATGTCGCCCAACTTCATTGGCTGCAATAATATTGAGCTCCCTGCTTCTGGTTGGATTTAGTTCAAAAGCAATCAGCTTGCTTGTTTGACTTGTTGCTCACTTCTCATCGCTAATATAAAATACATGACATCAATCTAAACCGCTGTATTGTCGATATGAAGATTAGGCTCAGCTTTGACAGCAGACTCGCCCACTATCGGCTCTTCACTTCATGAGAAGGCATGGCATGACTCGCATACTTCCCTTTATGATACTGATCGACTTATATTGTTGCACCGATTGAATACAATACACGCAGGCACCGGCATTTTCAATGAAAGAAACCTCAGTCATAAATCTACCCGCAAATATAACTGAACGAAAAATTACGATTTGTCGAATGTCAGTTCACTCAATACTCATATAGAGGAACACAGGCATGATAAAGTATATATGATTAGAAAAAAAAACTCGCTTTGTAAGCAAGTTTGAGATTTTATAGCGACGATATATAGCTATAGCTATAGCGACGATCAAACAAAACTCCAAAAAACAAAAGCAAGACCGCAATCCAGAAGTGACCAACACAACACACCAAAAATATGCACATACACTAAAACTTATGCAACAAATCGATATATTTCGAATAACCTAAATAACGACTGTCGATCATTCTCATATTTTTATATTTCTTGAACGCAATATTAAAAGGGTGGTGGGAAACAATGCCGGCGCACTGACAAGAAGTCATATGACCCCACAGACAAATTTACTGTTTGCATATTTCTAAAACATCACAAGAACCAAAAATGATCCCTGTGATGATTTGTATCCCAGCCACGCTTTGGTTGTAGCTGTTCATGTGGACATATTGAATGGCGTGATCACACGACCCCTAGTACCGACTTGGGCGGTATGAGATACAAATATTCATGATACAAAGAGTCATGATGCAATAGCCCTATCAAGTCATCTGTTGGAAAATGATGAACTATGTGACCGCCAGACTTACAGCAGACTTAAGACTTACAGCAGTTTCTGCCCCGAGGGAACGTTAGATGCCCTGTTCGATTGTTTGGTTTGTCACTCCAGTGACTCTGCAATGGCGTCAGGAAGATCTATACATGCTGCAGGGTATACATGTACATTGTATCGTGATTATGTTCGCTGCACCCTGTGAGCATTAAATACTCTTTCTGATATTTGCTTTTGCTTTTGCGTCTCTCTCCACTACTCCATAGCTATTCCGACGAAGTGTCTGGCCCCCAGTGAATACCAGGGCCCCTCTGTGGCCGAGTGGTCTAGGGCGCTTCGTTGATGACCGCAGCCTTACACCGCGGAACCGGTACGGGTTCAAGCCCAGCTGGTCAATGTGTGAAAGTGTGTCAGTTACTTGCCGACGGGCGTTGGTTTTCTTCGGGAAAGTACAACAGAAATGTTCGCCTTGTCTGGTGGATATATGCTTAGGATAGAAGCTACTACATAATCTCAGGCGCTAAGAGATTATTATTCTACCTTAACATTATCTTCACTTCGGTATGGAAGCGTATGAATGCGTAATAGCATTGGGCCAAATATGACCTTTCATCGAGTAAGACAGACCGCCAACCGTGGAAACGGCTCGCCCATTACGGAACTCGACGGCTTGAATCTACAAAAAGCACTCATTTGCACTGATGGCAATTGACGAACGACCTTGGGAGGATTTTTCAAATGTGAGCAGAATCCAAAAGTTCCCGAATAAATGAGGGAAGCTGAATATTTCTTTGCATTGATAAAATCTTTCAGACCAGTATTTGTATGCCGTGACTCCTGGGACAGTAAGCATGGGCGAAGGGAGTGGCCATGTCTATTCTAAAACAAGTGTAGGTGGTGTATTCCAGTCATCTTATGACAGCGACTATCTATGTAAGTGATTATAGCAATTATTATACATGTCCATCATTAATTTCCCGCAGGCTATATGAGCAACAAAAACAGTGCACTGGAATAGTACAGTATCATTGTATTGTTATACATGTATTTATCAAACCGTAAATGTCAAACACCTCGTCGCCAAACCCATCGTAGTAGTTTATACGTCATCGTCTGTCATCGTACAAGTTTTGTCCAACGCTTGTCCTGGCAGTGTACTGAACATAGAAATGTGAATTGTAGAGCTTCAGGGAATTTCCGAAAGGTCACTCATAATTATCCCCTATTGCACAGGGAATCCGAATAACAGTACACGGTTTATGCCGTTTATAAACTACTAGAACACAATATGAAGTAACGTCACAATAGCAATCACGTTAACGAGAAGGTCATATATATTGCTTATAGATTAAAGAATGAAATATATATAGATGTATATTTGTTTCTATTAGCAAATATAGTATTAGTATTAATATACACATGCATGGCCTTCTTCGATTGACTTAGTTCCGTCATGCGTATCGTAAAATTGTATTGTTGAATTATTCTAACTTGGCTACAGAATTGTCCAAACAAATCGTGGTACATCTGACATGAAAACGCCACGACTTCAGTATGGCAATGATCATGAGCAGAGAAGATCAAATCTCGAGTAACTCATGCTTGGCGTATCTCGTAATGGCAAATAGCTGTCCTATTTCTAACTTTTAATCAAGAGACCTTAGCAATTTTCTGCATATATTGCCACATTTAACAATATTTTAACTTTCATATTATTATTATTATAAGACAATTTAGCCCTCCGTGTGGCCCAGTCGACCAGCATCTTTTGTTCTGCACAAGTAGAACTACAATGAAAAGAACAGATTTTGTGCATTTGTATTTGCCTTGACATGGGAACACTTTCTTCCGTTTTTGTGCTCGAGTCACTAATCGGGGGAGGAGAGATTGCACGATGGAGTGTGACTTCTTCCTTGTTATGACTGACGGCTCATTTCCCCCTTGACAGATACTCTAACAAGGATTTTGGCAGCGCTTAGACAATTCTTATTCGGCTATTCCGCTTATCTGCTCATTTCGTTTATTCCGCTCGGTAAAGCATGAATTCTACAAATTGATGTTGTTACAATTAGCGATCAACAATACGTTTCCTGTCAATTTAGCCCCACGCCACAGCACCTTGTTTTCTCTATCGCTGATAAAATTGTTGGTACCCTCGGGGTTGTAAAATTATATCTTGACACGCTCAAACATATTTCGCGAAAGCTTCTCGGATCTTAGGGAGCTTCTTGAAGTTAGAGCATGAGTTCCTTGATAGGAATGGCATATGTCGGTCATCCAAATGGGATACACCATGCTCAGTTTAGAGTTCTGATGTGGATGGGGAGGTGGTCCAATTGGAGTGGCATATGCTATTCCCTCCATGCCGTTGCATGGTATCACTAAGTCATTCTTTGTCTGCTGAGTTCCAAATTTATGGCATGGAGTTCCCAGGAGTTCCAACTCGGCGCACCATGCCACTCTGTTTGGAATGCCTTATGCCAGTTCCTAGCAGTTTCCAATTTCAACAAACTCTCTTATGATACATCTGTACCTCAGCTAAGGTGTTACTGTAGAACCTTATGTCCAGACACTAATGCATGAAAAACCTCAATTCACATTCGCAACATAGTATTTGAAGATATGGCTTTTATTTATTTATTTTATTTATTTATTCAGTTCGACACCATACAGACGCAAAGTGCCCACTCTAGTGGGTCGATAACAATGTCAAACAATAAACCATGATAAAAGAAAAACTTGTAGTTAAATAAAACATATCAATATATATATATAGCGTTGCAAGTATGTGTAGATAATAAATGTCAATTATGAAAAATTCACTTCGTGTAAAATATATAGCCATATTAAAATTATAAAAGAAAGTGTCGGAGGCTTTGAGACAATACATATAAGTAACAATATTAAAAAAAAAAATTTTAAAAAAAGGACAATATTATAAACAATTATAGTCGACAAGAAAGACATATTAAATTTCAATTCGAGCAATTTGTAAAAATTGGTTTCCTTTTAAAAGAATAAATGTAGTTGATAAAAATATCAATATGACTCACGTTGATAAGTTCATTGAAATACTCCTGCATTCGAATAAAAAGACTGAATTTTCTGACATTAATTCTAGACCGATTTCTGACATTAATTCTAGACCGAGGTGGCTTAAAAGTCGACATTGATCTAAGAGTCTGACTCCGTGCATTAAAACAAATTGCTAAGGTAATATCAGAGGAGTTGTGTAAACTATGTACTATACTCGTACACATCTTTGCCTGATATATAAAGTTTTCAGTTAAAATTTAATGATTATTTTCATATTCAAACGCAAACCTTCGTATAACTTGTTTTAGTGTCGGTACTCGCGTTCACAAAATCGCGTTGACATTTACCTGAAACAGTGCCACGCGTGTTACACGCGGATGCTTAACAGCCTTGGTATACAGAAAATATCCAAATAGGTGCGCTGAGTAATTGTCCTGAAACCTGATGGCGTAGCCCCCCTACATCCATAGCAATAAAATCCCACTTCTATCCCTTGATGCAATGCTGACCCCCAACATTCATGACAATTAAATGGTGGGTGGGTATCTTTATACAATTCAATTAGCCTGTCACCTCTCTCATGTAACATGACATCAACTTAATTGCTGGATAGCTGTTCACGTGTCATGCAGATGAATGAATACACGTCATCACGTGATTGAGAAAGATATAGTACGTCAACAGGGTTTGGGACTACTGGCCAATGAAAACCCTACAATTTACTCTGAAATATGATAATCCAATGTATTCGTAAGGCCTTGGCATCTCTTTGAATGTCTGAACTCACGAAAATAAATGTTGTGTTTTTCAATAACTATGTCAGTTCTTAGTCCAGGTTACATTATTTTGGTGAAGAAATATTTGATTACGTCAAATTTTAGCCTTCAGATCTTATTGTGTATGAGAACGTTTCGTCTGCTGATCATTTTCAATTGTCTATCAACTAAATATCATCTAAAATTGTTGATCGTTTTTACTCCATTATTTATTTTACAAATAAAACCGTTGATTTCTTGAAAAATATTTAACATCGAAATTTTAAATCTGACAGTATTACAAGGTAGAGAAAAAGAAGGGTGACTCGGATAATGTTGCGCGGAGATATTATTGTGCGAAGAATGACAATCCAATATTGTTAGATTGGTGAAAATCTGAAATGAGCAATTCGCCAAAAAAATAGGCACATTTGATGCCATCTTGAACTTCTAAAAAATTAGACTTTTGAGAACAGTAGTTCATTTTTTTGTAAAGACAGGCATTCAAACTGAATAACTGGATATGACTGATGCATTCACAATTTTCACTAAAATAGACTTTCTATAATATGCATATTATAGTAAAATGGCAAATGTCAGTGGGTGTGAGAAAGTCTGATCAAGACCGTAACATCCTCGGGTTGACTGAATCTTTCTTACTTAAAAAACAGGCCCGCTTTTCATACTTTGTCACGCATGGAGTTATGGAGCATGTGCTACTTTCTACCTCATAAAAATATGTATTAAACATGACCAATTCTCATCTTAATATTCTACAGCCCTCCCCCACACAAAAAGACACAAGCACACACACCCATACACACCGACAAATCAGTGTGAGCCTAAATGTAATTGCCAGACAAAGGAAGGAGTTTAGCCTGTGTTTTGGGCAGACAATACTTGAGATATCATCTGTGTTCTTTTTCTCTCGATCATTATGTAACATGTTGGTGTTATTATTGAATCAATTTGGCTTTGTACATTAAGCTATCATACAGTAATACAAAAAAATTGCCCATGCGTTTCCCATTTACCCATTGCTAGGAATAATTGCAAGTATGCTCTATCTTCCAACGGCGAAGTCCTTTTATCGTTCCACATTGATATAGAAACCTCGGTCAAAACACCATCATAAAGAATGACAGCAAGAGAAATTGAGCAATCATGTTCTCTGAATAACAGGTGCAGTTTTGTGCCCCGTACAATAGTGTCCTGTAGTTTTATGCAATTTCAATATATAAAAGTTTGATGAATAGAGTATCACCACACGCCAGAAGCTATTGGTTTCCATTCAAGAGCAATGCACCCGGAACTCGCATTCTTGGAGATTAATCTAGACTCGCGATGTGTCCCGAAGAAATGGAATATCAAATTCACTCTGATAGGCGCTGAGTCACGCTATACCATTCACAAACATGTCAATATATAAGAAGTTCTGAGTGATTCACATCGATTAATTAAAGAGGTGTTTTAGCTATCAATGTCTGATGTTAGACGACACAGTGTCTCACGACTTCTTGTGTGTGTGGGTTCGCCTACCTTTTACCAGACCACGCCAGGAGCTTAGATGCTGTAACACACTATCAAATATAAATGAAAGGTGAAGCAGCCGCCAAATTGTGGTCCGTGCAGTACACATTCAAACCCTTTAGACGAGTTCAACAGAAGAAGAATAGGCAGCTTTACTCAGACAATTAAGTGGGAATTTCAATAGGGGTTTTGTATATCGACCACGCATGGGTTTGTTTAGCATGTAATTTATATGTGCTAATATTTGATCAGTTCAGGCAGCAACAATTCCAAGAATGTCATCCACCTTCCCATCTCAATATATAGCTCTATTTCGCAAGCGGAACCCTGGAAGGAAGATATGGTATCGCCGCGAACCAAATCCAGCTTTTATACACACTGACTTAAATTACTTCATAGCAGAACGCCAGAAGCTATTAGATTTCATTTGAAAAGCAATTTATGTGTACCTCACAGTAATTAGACTAATCGCCTCCAGTGATTTGTCCCAAAGAGATCAAATCCAGAATGTACTTTGACAGATGCTGAGTCACAAGCCACCATTCCTAAACATGTCCATATGAAAGAGGTTTTGATTGATCCGCATTGATTAAGTATTAATAACGAACAGTTTTAGCTATCAATGTATATTGTCCGCAGAGATAATGTCACATGACAAGATGTCTCCCAGCACGTTCTGTGTGTGTGAGTTCGATTATTATACATGGCTGCTGTACATACCTTTCGAGACTGAACAGCAACAGCACTGAACGCATGGGTAGCTTTTTCTCTGTGCGGTGTTTAACAATCTCTTGAACTCTTAGGTGAAATACCTGACAATATATGCCAATCAACTTTCACTTTGTAGCACAATGGCTAAACAACAGTTACCGTTTATTTGTTGGATCGCGAATCAACTGATGTTTTGTTAAACAGGGCTATATCTTCAAAGCCTCTACTCAAAGTTGGCGATACATATCACATACTGACAGCAAAATACAGGCGTAGCGTTCCAGACCTTTGGCGTTACGTAAATTGTGTCTAATTTCGATTAGCCCGCGGCTAGGGGCCGTATGAATCCATGTTCTTCAAGATCCTCATGTTGTTCATCTGAACGGACACAATCAAAGCGTGAGTGAGATATATCATTCTCCAGATAACGACTTTGCTACGAAAACCCTACGAATTAAAAATACCGATCGACGATGCGGATTTGATATCTCTTGAAACATCAGGATGTATAGCCGGCATAATTGAAACCTGCTGATCTCGTTTCTCTTGCAGGAAACTAACCTATGTTTATATATACCAAGATTATTTTTTTTAAATTGATGTTAATGCTGTTATATGAATTAGGCCTTTGGATTATGAAAGCGGAAATTCTTTAGTGGACGACGGTTAAATACTGAATGGCGGACTAGACGCTTGTATTTATTAGATTCCATACAGCTGAAGTGAAGGGAGTTCTACCTTTGTAATTAAACCAATATGCAAGGCCCGAATAAGTATTTTCAACCAGTTCAATATCCCTATCGACCAAGTCCAGAGCCACTAACGTTCGCTTTCTTTGCAATATGATATTATATGTTACAAAAATCTCTTAGATGTTGAAATAACATTGGAGTGTTTCAGGTTCGAGCCATGACCATTTAACGTGTATCACTCTCCTAAATCTGGTCTCTTCCGGGAAAAAAATGAATTTAAAAATAGCAGTGTCACCGTGCCACAGGAGATTCGGTTTTGCACTCACTATAACAGTTTGCTTATAATTAGTATCTTTTAATTAGGTGGCTTTGATAAATTCAGCAGTTCGTTTTGAAACGTATGAAAGATATATGATCTACAGGTATTTATATGAATATACATAGAACGTGAGGTTCATTCATAATAAAACAATGTTGTAGAACTTTTCGCTTCACCTAGGTTGAGAGTTATAATGATTCTCCCCGCTACATGCTGACTAAATGTATGCTGCGACTTCAATTTTATTACATTTTCTCTTGCTCACAGTTAATCAACGTGACGAAATGCAATTTTAGTGTCCCATCATCATTAACATACAGAGAAAGAGGCTTACACGGTCGGAAGACAGACATTGCAATCATTGGATACTGACACCGTTCATTGTTATCGTTTGGTTTCACAAGAAGTCTCTGTACCTCCTGTCTATCTTACGTAACATGGATCGAACCAACCATAATCCAGGCTTGGAATAAATCACAACGCCCATTTTTTACATTCGTATTTTTTTTACAATGTATAAAAGTAATAGATTGTGACGACCCAACATTATTCCTGATGAACAAACCTTTATTATAACTGTCGATCCAGGTAGAACGAAAGAGCTATAAAAGGAGAGATTTTGTATTAATATCAAGGAAATTATAATCCATCAGTTAGATCATAGTTTGTTCTATGTACTTCAGTAATGACAAAATCTGTGAAACAAATTGCTGAATTTATACAAGCCATCAGCCCGACAATTAATTTAAAGGAAATTTTATGAATAAGGAATGCATAATACGCTTTTGTTGTGATGGTTGGTTCTTGAAAATAAGATGTGCCAAATATTTCTTGCCACATGAAGAGAGGAAAGTATTGTTTTAGTCATTCCTTTTTCTTATATCTGAGCATCGGGACGCGGCTATATTCGTGGCGGGCTTGACGTAATTTGGTGCTCTGAGCATCAAATAATGTCACACCAACGTCAAGTAGAATTCTAAATTACGTCAAAGTTTAAGGCTTTTCGTATCATCAAAATCAAAAAAGCAACGAAAAGATGCAATAGCTAGACGTGAATTGTATATGAGCATACCATCAACATTGAAAACATGAACACATTCCACCATTGTATTACATCGTGAGTGGTACTAAATTTAACAATGGACACATCATATTTGGAAGTTGTGCTGGACCAATCTGCAAAAGACGTTTCAGTCCTTAATATAGCGTCATCAGATCACACGGCCTCGTTTTCGTGCAGCACAAGCGGTGGCAAATATGGCAGCGCGCAGGTGCTCGGGAATATAACAGAGAAATGAATAAAATAATACTTTTAGATATTTGGTACCCTTTATATTTAGGTTAAAAAGTTTAAAATGGAAAAGTATTTGAATTGAGTGAAGCAGTCCTTCAATACAGCGGGACAATCAACCTTCACATAATATCTGTGATTGGGTGGATATTCTCCTTACATAATCTCTATGATTGGGTGGATATTCTCCTTACATAATCTCTGTGGTTGGGTGGATATACCCCTTACATAATCTCTATGATTGGGTGGATATTCTCCTTATATAATCTCTGTGATTGTGTGGATATTCTCCTTACATAATATCTGTGATTGGATGGGTATGCTCCTTACATAATCACTGTGATTTGGTGGATATTCTCCTTACATAATCTCTGTGATTGGGTGGATACTCTCCTTACATAATCTCTGTGATTTGGTAGATATTCTCCTTACATAATCTCTGTGATTGGCTGGATATTCTCCTTACATAATCACTGTGATTGGATGGATATTCTCCTTACATAATCTCTGTGATTGTGTGGATATTCTCCTTACATAATATCTGTGATTGGATGGATATGCTCCTTACATAATCACTGTGATTTGGTGGATATTCTCCTTACATAATCACTGTGATTGGATGGATATCCTCCTTACTTAATCTCTGTGATTGGATGGATATTCTCCTTAAATAATCTCTCTGACTGGGAGGATATTCCTCTTACATAATCACTGTGATTTGGTGGATATCCTCCCAATTCTGTACAAGCCAACGAAAATCACAATCAGTGGCTTTAAATCGGTAGATATTCCATGTTGCATTGCTGTTTCTATATAAAACTCCATTATTATCCATATTCTCCCTGTAAGACGGAAGACGACAAAAATTATTAAACAGCGCGGTGAGTGACAACACCCCAGAAAGACATCCTGAACTGACAAAATCAACTATCCACAAGACCAGACGCGCTATTAGCCTGAGATGCCCAAGTGTTCAATACAGAATATGATCCTGTGACTTTCAAGCAATATAGGACGCAGCCTGCCATCCTGTACACCGCTACGCACTTCAAGCAATGTTACAGGCACCGATTTCTGGAAGAACCCGCCTATGGTTCTCCCAGTTTTTTTCTGGACGGCTTTGTGTGCATGAAGGGGCACAAAGACAAAGGAATCACCCAAGCGACTACAATACATAATGAACACATGTTTACCAATAACCTAAGCAAAAACTGACCGACGAACATAGTCAATTCTTCTCTTCTATTTATATCTCATTCCGCTCTCTCCTTGTTATTTATCTATTTATTTATTTACTTATTTATTCATTTATTTATTTTTTATTTTAAAATATAGCGCTTGTAAACATCACAAATGAGAAATGTAACGTGGAATTAAAATAAAAAAATGAGCTGATGGGCCGCGAAATCCGTATGGGAAGCGGCCCTTAAACTGCAATTTCAATCAAACTATTCTCCCTGTAACTGGCGCTCATGAGTCTGTCTTCCAGTAGCAAGACGGATTCGTTGCCTGCCTCGGATGTGAAATCGATCGTAGGACTAAAGATGACGGCTTGTCTCAAAAAGGAATCAAACGTTCTCGTACCTGAACGTATGATTAATTCCATAGCAACACGCCCGAAACGAATTGAACAATCATGTTCTTTGAATTCGAAATCCATGCACTACCCTGTGGCTTGATGCACTTCCAATATATAGTAGTTTGATGACAATCAACCTGAGTATCACCACACGCCAAAAGCTTATTAATTTTCATTGAAGATCAATTCATCCTTAATTCATAGAGAGAATAATCTCAACATGAGAATGTATTCATGTACTAACTTTACTTTGATAAACGCCGAGTCACGAGTTACAACTAATAAACTTTTCAATAAGTAAGGAGATTGGCTGAGGCGCAAAGATTCAGTATCAGTAATATCTGGGTTTTTTTTTTAATATTTGAGTGCTGTCTGCATGGGATCCTACACGGCAAGATGTCCAGTGACGCACTCGCTGTGTTTGAGGATTCGATTATTATATGACGTGCGACTTTGCCCCGAGCTGAGACACATAATTACTGAATGCTGTAACCTTTCAGATGATATTGATCAGGTTGTTTTTATATTTAACGCATAAACCTGACAGTAAAATGCAAAAAATTCAAAACGGAAATGCCTTTAGTTCATCCGTTCCTGAAAACATCGCCACATCACAATGACCCAAATCTGATGAAATTTCTACTACACAGCAAATACAATTATTAGTATCGTTCAAACTTTCGTATCAACTAAGTTACTCAGCAAAATAGTTACTCAGCCAAATTGTATCAATCTAGCTGCTCAGCAAACTTGTATGTTATTTCTATGGATATTTTACTGTCGGTCATTACATGCAGGTCGTCTTTACTTAGTGTTCCACTCAACGAAAACAGGAACTCGGCAATATTATTTCAGTTTCATGTCAACGTTTTGTAGCAATGATGGAGATTACATTATATAGCTTATAGTGGAGATTACAGTGAGCCTTGTATACGTTTGATCTATTCAGGTCCCAAGAGCCGCAAAAGCCTCGAATATAATACAGTTAAAGCTATCTGAAGAGTGTACCCCGGGGGGACGTAAATAGCCGCTTAGTGCTGTTGGTCTCTCAGTAAAGGAAGTAAACAAAATGAATAAGACTGAAGTTGAAGAAAACATAGAATTCTTAAATCTTTTCTTGCTTTCATCATATATAGCCAAACTAATGTATAAAATAAACAGAAGGATTACCAGTTACGACCATAATCTGCAATTCAAACAGTTATTTCATAATACAACTATAGATTTCTTGAAGCATAATATTCATAGTTTGTTCGGAAATACTACAGAGACTCTATAAATATCAGTGAATGCTTTTATTGCGGAATTTCTGTTTAATTAACAACTGTGACAATAATTAAACCGGCCTTAATTGAGTTCAAGAACATGTGAAAGGAAAACCGGAATTCTGCTATATTCTGGTAAATGAAAGTAATATAGTGATGTTGTGTTGTCCGCTGAGAACGTGTTCTTATACTCCTAAGTCCCTTATTTAATCACTTATTCCCTTAGTCCCTTATTTAATCACTTCAATTATCATAAATTATCACTCTGATTTGAATTTATTCATCCGAATGAAACAGGAAGTTAATCGTTGACCTCAGTATACAAGGGTGACAGTATCGATCAATTTCAAACGTTGCACTGGTTGAGCGCCTTCTTTTCTCAATCTCCGAGTAGTACCAAGAAATTCAGTTTGCTGATCCTGTCATTTTCTTTGTTTAACAGAAGGTCTATGCTGTGCTAATATCTATGGGTAGATATTTTTCCCGGGAGAAGACAATATGGTAAACTCTTATAATAACCCTACCTGGCCTGGGGGGGTGGCACTTTCCGCCCCCCCCCTCTGTTGTTTTTTTGCCGGAACGACAAAAAATTGAGAGCTGAAACTCCGTGACTTTTTAGATTATCATATTGGGGTAATTTTGAGCCCATTCGCATGACCCCCCCCGAGCAGAGGATCATGGGTAAATTCAAAATGGCGGCCATGTGGGTACCAGAAAAGTGATGTTTTCATCATCTTTCTTCAAAATTTTTGCTTTTCTGTATGGAAAAGTGGATAAAACCTATTTTATTTTATATCAGATAATTATTTACTAATTTATCGTGAAGTTTTTGCGAAGAAAAAAACAAAATAAAAAAATCGAAAATTCTGACCGAAAAATCGTCAAAAAATGTTGGCGGCCATCTTGGATTTTTTTTACATTTTTTTGTAGAGCTTGACCCAAAGATATAGTGTGGTAAGTTTCTGCCCTCTAGCCTTAGCGTAGGGGGCACTTTCCGTCTCCCCCAGGCTGCGGTACACCCCAAATCGCCCAGGCCAGATAGGGTTAATAAATATTCGAAGAAGTAGTCAAAATTAAAATAATACACGTAGTAAATTGTGATTCGGCCTATATAACTTCAATTGATATAACCGGTATGCTAATTCATTGAAATGATATTTGAATAACTGCCACGACAACACAGCCAGATATTATCAATATACGACTATATCCGCCTGGCCTAACATGACCAACATTCCAGTCCTCTTAGACACATCCTCTGTTACATCATGTACATGGCGTTTACGCCTAAGTACATACATGAATAAATGAGAAATAAAAATACACATGTGAATCATGAGGTAAGTATCCCGTGGTCTGCTCTCTGACATGTAACTACACGACTTTAGTTCATATTATTCTGTGTAAGTCATATATAGCAGGGCTACTCATAACAGTTCAGGTTAATAATGATACAACTATGCAAAAAGCGTGTATCTGTAACATCACTAATGAGTTTCCCTGTCATACTGACGTTTTATGCATTCCGTTTTGAAAGTTATTACTTAAATCCGTAGGTCTACAGAATATTATTGAATTCAGTTGAACATACACAGCAAAACAATATTTTAACAACAACAAACTTGTTTGTAGATAATACATTTAGAAACTAGATCTTCTAGAATTTTTGTGAGTTTATAGGCGTAAGTGGTAACATGCTTCTTGCTACCCAAGACAAATACCCCAAATGTTATAGCTTAAATCTTGTTCTTCTATAATTAATTTAGGAAAACTTCAACTTATTTTGAGACTAGAAATCTCATTTGCTTGTTTTGAGAAAGATAATCTGTCCATAGGTTAAGAAAATTTATCTCATAAAGTTTCAGGTTTGTTTTGAGGAAAAATTCTTACCCACGAACAGATTATTTTCCTTAAAACATGATAAGGACATTTTACGTCATAAAAGATTTCAAAGAAATCAGATCTAGTGAGTCTACATCAAATATTGAAGGTAAACATGGGAGCTTTGACCACAAGCAATTAAGTGTTAATTATCTTAGATATTGAAGAATAGTTAGCCACTTATGTCGTCTGAAAGGACAAGAAAATATTTATTATTTCTAGAAATGCATCAAAAGTTTAGAATATGGATCTAGTTTCTATATTTACTATCTAATAGCAAGATTTGTTTTGCTTTTAACCATCTTTTTGTGTTGCTCTTGGTCTACTATCCTTCTCGAATCGTGGTAGAAATGGTCAGGAAGTATGTCTATCCCCATTTTGCCAAACCCTTTTACTTTTGTCCTCGGGGGGATTATCGTTGATGACTAATGTCGTCAAAATCATCGCATTGCATCGCAGATTATTAACACCAGCCAAAACTACGTGCTCTGCCGTAGCGTACGAAAAATGTTATCGCTTCCAGAAAACTATACCAATTGCCCTCTACTGAGAAATTATTTGTTTACATTCTTTATTCCTTCCTCTAAACTTAACCCGTTAACAAAGAGCCATTCTTATTTTGTATCCTTGATTTTGATCAGGCGAATTGGGAAAATATCTCTCAGGTTAGCTCCGAAGCAAAAGTCACAATGTGACCAATAAACTGGCAAACGGTAGAAACATCACATACAAAATGAGAAGTCTATACATGCATACCAATTTTGTATCTTGTGCACATTTATTTCATTTTACTTTTCACGATAGTTCATATTTCACATTTTGAGGCTGATACCATCATTAAACATCACGAACACGGCAACAATATTATGTGTTATAATATTATAATATTTTTGTATTCCATAATTCTTGCACAAGCTGTGGATGAATGTATGCAAAGTATAACAGCAGTACACTTTGATATTTCCATATATGTATTCATCGTTGACCTTCAGTCATTGTGTTTATTTTTCAAAAAAAATAATAGCGGTTTTTTTCATAAATGACGTAGGTCTCTACTGCATCGATCACACATCCAGAGTAAATGGCTTCCCGGCTGATACACAGGTGGCAAATGTACTAAACCAATATACAGACAGTGAACATGTATACATGGGCACAGCATCTGTTTATCGACAAGGTATAAATGTCAGTTAACTATACAAATGGAACAACACAGGACTGTTGAAAAAAATACGGGCACCGAACAGCTGGTGTTGAGTGCTCTGGTTGTTACCTGTCTGCAAATAATTTAGTATAAGGACGGAGAAATAATTTCACGGGTAAATGATAAGTATGCCTCTATTGTAAAATGAAAATTATTTGAAAACAATTAGAGTATGTTATTCCATGGGGGGTGTGAGAGGGGCCGTGACAGCCATTTAGATTAGGCACGAACACGAGGCGACTATTTAGGAAATACCAGTACATTCAGTTTCAGCAGATTGCCATTAAGCACGACAAATAATTACAATTATAGTTAAATTATCATCGGAGCAATGTAGACAGTGGAGACTGGTACCTCTTGCAAATATGTAGACTGTCCTATACTGAAAACATCATCGAAAATTTACTTTCGCATACAACATTGAGCTTTTCGTGAAATGTACAGCATAGGAAAGAAATTCACATAAAGCTAAATTTGATAGAATCAGATGAGGATTCTTTGATGAGTGATGAATTTTACAGTTCTCGATAAATTGTCATTTTTATACACATGCAGTACATTCATCATATACATACAATGGAACTTAGAGACTTCGGCTCCTGGTATCGATATAGACGCCTCATTAGTTAAACATGATTTATTTCTTGCAGTATATTTACATTCTTTGTGTGTATTAAATACTTCATTATGCGTCACGTGCAATTATAAATGCAAGTAGCAGGGGAAACTAAACCTTAGCTTCCGCTGTAATTAAATTATTTACTTAACGAAATAACCTGAAATATTGGCGAGAATACATATAACGTGATATATGTAAAATACAACAGAATATAAGCATATTATACCATTACAGTCTTTTGATGAGGTCAATATGTGGTTTTGTGGACCTGAGAAAACAATATTCACCGAGGCCGAAGGCCGTTGTGAATATTGTTTTTTCTGGTCGACAAAACTACATATTGACCGATATCAAAAGACTGTCAATTTCGTAGCGTACGAAAAATGTTATCGCTTCCAGCAAACTATACCAATTGCCCTCTACTGAGAAATTATTTGTTTACATTCTTTATTCCTTCCTCTAAACTTAACCCGTTGACAAAGAGCCATTCTTATTTTGTATCCTTGATTTTGATCAAGCGAATCAGTAAATATCTCTCGGGTCAGCTCCGAAGCAAAAGTCACAATGTGACCAATAAACTGGCAAACGGTAGAAACATCACAAACAGATGGAGAAGTCTATACATGCATATCGATTTTGTATCTTGTGTAAATTTATTTCATTTTACTTTTCACGATAGTTCATATTTCACATTTTGAGGCTGATACCATCATTAAATTTCACGAACACGGCAACAATATTATGTATTATAATATAATTTTTGCGTTCCATAATTCTTGCACAAGCTGTCGATGAATGTATGCAAAGTATAACAGCAGTACACTTTGATATTTCCATATGTGTGTTCATCGCTGACCTTCAATCAATGCATTTATTTTTCCAAAAAAAAAAAATAGCGTTTTTTTCATAAATTACGTAGGCCTCTACGGCATCGATCACACATCCAGTGTAAATGGCTTTCCGGCTGATACACAGGTGGCAAATATACTAAACCAATATACAGACAGTGAATATGTATACATGGGCACAGCATCTGTTTATCGACAAGGTATAAATGTCAGTTAACTATACAAATGGAACAACGCAGGGCTGTTGAAAAAAATACGGACACCGGAACAGCTGGTGTTGAGTGCTCTGGTCGTTACCTGTCTCCAAATATTTTAGTAAAATGACGGAGAAATAATTTCACGGGTAAATGATAAGTATGCCTATATTGTAAAATGAAAATTATTTGAAAACAATTAGAGTATGTTATTCCATGTGGGGATGTGAGAGGGGCCGTTACAGCCATTTTTCGATTAGGCACGAACACGCGTCGATTATTTAGGAAATACCAGTACATTCAGTTTCAGCAGATTGCCATTTAGTACGACAAATAATTACAATTATAGTTAAATAATCATCCGAGCAATGTAGACAGTGGAGACTGGTACCTCTTGTAAATGATAGAATCAGATGGGAATGTTTTGACCTCGGCTCCTGGTATCCATATAGACGCCCACATTAGTTAAACATGATTTATTTCTTTTATTATATTTACATTCTCTGTATGTAATAAATACTCTATTATGCCTTATGTGCAATTATAAATGCAAGTAGCAGGGGAAACTAAACCTTAGCTTCCACTGTGTAACTAAATTATTTACCTAACGAAATAACCTGAAATATTGGCGAGAATACACATAACGTGATATATGTAAAATATAACAGAATATAGTCATATATTGCGATATGTTCTTTGCAGATGGCGTAATGCTCTGTGTGACTGCCCAATGCATCCGCGAGGCCAGTGAGCAAATTTGATCAACAACCCATTCATATACAGTAGATACCCGGACATGAAAGTACCATGGAACCAGGATATATTCATCAAAAACATATCTGCAAAATATTTATCATTGTTAGTTATTCCGCGACTGATTTAGACAAACATTTACGAGTTGAAACGTCACGAGCCGGTATTATTAAGGAAGTTGAATAACAATAATGCACTGTTTCAATTCCTTGGGAGTGATCGTGTGATTAATAAGTACTATCCATAACTTGCACAGGCAAAAAATCCCACTAAACAACAGTCTGTTACAAGCACTACTTGCAACAGGATCATTGAAATATTTTAGATATTTTGAGGTATTTTTTCGAAAAAAATATATAATATAAGCAATAACATGCAATTCACTGCTTTTTGGGGTTCAATAAAACTTCAATCGCAGATAATATATCACACGGGGCAACAGTCCATTTCTTTGTTTATATTTTTACCACGTAAAGTACTGATCAAAATTACCAACAGGAAAGGACCCTTCACCCTCTTGTTTACCGACAATAGAGATTAGTGCCAAACTTGCATGTTAAAAACAAAGATAAAACGTCAAATCCAGATCATGAATAGTAAACTTGTGTTATTCTGTGAGATATCTGGCATTTCGGTTGTTGACAGTTTTGTGAGAAATATTAAATTCATGTTCAACTGATTGAATGTTCTTTTGCCTATAAATTCGGGTTTCATGGGATACACCGTGTGACTGCACATAAATTACAGGTGGTGCTACCCCTTGCATCACAAATGCGCATATGCCGTATAAAACCCGAAATACTCTATACACAGCTTCAATAATGCCACTATAGGGCATAAACTAGACGATAGGGCATAAACTAGACGAATGTGGAATGTAAAAGAGGCGGGAGGCATAAGGTTGAGACGTCGCTATATGCCTGTGGTAAAATACATATAAAAAATCATGATAATGATATAAAGTCTTTCCTACCTTTTCTTCTTCTCCTGTTGTTTTGTAATTCTCCCAATTGGAACATCATGGGTTCAGGCATCGCAGTGAAATTAAATC
The DNA here is from genome assembly GCA_036873755.1 of Hanleya hanleyi. Lineage (NCBI taxonomy): Eukaryota > Metazoa > Mollusca > Polyplacophora > Lepidopleurida > Hanleyidae > Hanleya > Hanleya hanleyi. The sequence goes on from JAVTVY010053990.1 coordinate 27,541, forward strand.
ACTAACTGGATTAATATCCTCACAGAATCACACAGATTTGGGTATTAAATTCACCGATCCTATCCATGGATGTACGTATCCCATCGAATGGTCAAGTGTGTCATCGACACCTGGTCCTGACCTTAGACTGTCATCGGTAGAGGTGCGCGCATAAATGTCAGATCCTCTTTATGTATTATGAATTATGAATTATCTACACATTTTACTCCCAGCCTAATGGCCCTGCAGCACGTGCCATCAATGTCGATATTACCATGAATTACTTTGCTTAAATATAGCCTCGATATCGAGGTGATCAGATTTGCAATTAATGCTCCGTTCGAATAATATAGCGTTTCACGACAAGCGCCATCCCGGGACAGGCGTGCGCTGTGAAGGATAAGGAAGCGACCGTGATTCTGGCAAGCAAATGTTCGGTCACTGTACTGTCCCACAAGGCCCGTCGAAGCGGATGTAGAGCCTTTCCTGTAGTCTGACCTAGCTATGAGCTGTCGCCGTTGCCAGCGTAAATACTGTATACCTGCATGTGGCCATCCTTGATTGGCAGGCGCTGATCTGCTGAATACATACGAAACAGCTGAAAACATAAGCCATATAAATCAATTATTCACTTATGTCCATTTCCATTGGAAAAAAGCCGATATGTACATAATATGCCTTCTAGACAGTCCCTTTCTTTAATACCAGTACCAATACAAGTTTCCCGTTTCCACTTGCGAAATGTATCTCTCTTGATATGATGTCTGTACTGTTTTCGGATTGCATCGCTTCTGTTATCGGAATGCTTTTATAGACCTGCAGTTACTAGATCCCAGCCTTCCAGCAGCCAGGATAAAGACTTGAGTTATCCCAGTCAAGTCTATTAACAAAGCCGATGTACATCCAACAGGACGATTTAGCGGTTTACACAAAAGCCTCTATATTGATTGCTCAGTGAAGAGGCAAAGTGTATATCGGTTTTATCCTTTCGTCCGGTGAGATCAAGAGCTAATTACACCAATTGAACCAACGATCTCCTCCATGATTCTGGCTAAAACATTGTTAACTTACGTAAAATATACGCAATAATGTCGCGGTCGTTTAGAAAACTAAATGTCATACCCGTGATGCTGCGGAATCATTACCGATCGAATAACACATTGGTTGTTATAGTATAAATACTTGACAGAACCGCCACACCTGTTACTTGTTCTCGTGACCTTGTCACCGAACTGAATCATTACTACTCTGGTTTCATATCGATACTACCTGTATCAACCCAGGACATGATATAGCACCAACTGTTGTACGTTACTGGCTAGGTATTTGGATGGCCAATGTGTGGTATCGAAATAACTGGATTATGCAATAGGTGTGTGTCACTATGCGATTATCTACCGCCTGTCCGTAATGTACGTGAAAGTAGACTGCGCGAGTAGATAACCGGTATCGAATTAGATCACAGATATGCCATCATTTCGAATGGTTATTTAAAGAGCCCTGGCATTGACAGATTTATAAATCCAGGAATTCGCATTTAAATGTTCCACATAAATCCGGCGGAACTTCTTTATTACCAATATTTTTTTCACTTGAACTGACATGATAGAGATCGTTACAAGGGAATATTAATTCCATTTAAGAACGTTGACAACCTCAAGTACACAGATTTACTGAAAGTAATAGAGAAAATGATACATCTTCAGAGTTTTTGTGATTGATTCTGTCTCTGGAGAACTACTCTGCATTTAAGAGTCTTAACTTTCTTGTCCGGTCTTGGCGTTAGCCGCCAACGAACACTAAACCTCGTGAAAGCAAATGACTGCACATGCTATTCTTTCTCGTCTTCATCTACCCGTAGTTGTAGGATTTGGCTCTTCAGTGAGGTTTATTTCTACTGACGGGTCTTAACTTTCTTGTTCGGTCTTGGCGTTAGCCGCCAACGAACACCAAACCTCGTGAAAGCAAATGACTGCGCTGGGGAGACAACGTATTCGGCATAAAAACAGTGGCGAAACAAATGCCTGATTTGGTAGATATAATAAGATTGGGATGATGTTCGGATTTAAAAGATATGACAGATTGATCGAGTTTATTGGGAGAGAATAGAGAAACTATGTACATAACGTATATACAACATAATCTCTGGGAAGCTAGTCCGATCGATGTGGGTGTGCGTCTGTGAATCCGTGGCTGGTTATTAGCGTGACAGCTCAAGTGGTCAACCGTTTTATGATTTGATCGTCGTATACCTTTAAACAGGACCATCCAAAATTGGTGTGACAATAAAAGAAAAGTCGATAGCGGTCAGTGATATTAGCAATACAAAGTGATGTTCCTCCCTTCAATACACTAGGGAACATATGGGGATTGAGTGTGGCTAGCTATGAGGGGATCATATGGGGTATGTGTAGGATATACCATGTGGGGAATGTGCTGGGATTTGGAAAGTCTATTATCCCCATTTTAAGATCACGCCCCACTAGAGCCCCATGTCTGCCCCACAAATTCCCCACATGTATTGATATTGTAGAGCACTCTGCTCGATACCTTTTCCACTCGTAAATTTAATGCTCCATAACCGCCCCAAAACCACCGCGCACCTTCCTTATTACTGCCTCACCAGTTCCCCAGAAGTAGGTGATCTGTGGCCATGTTAAATTTACCCATGATCCTCTCCGCGCGGGGTTATGCAAATAGGATCAAAATGACCCCAATATGATAAACTATAAAGTCACGGAGTGTCAGCTCTCAAATTTTTTGTCGTTCCGGAGATAGTACAGAAAGTATGGTAAGGGGTCATTTTGCCCACCCTCCCCCCCCCTCCCCCACCCCCAGGCCTGGTAGGATAAAAAGTAATCAGATGGATAAACATACATCTAAAACAATGCAGCAATGGGTTTGAGGTAGACATTAAATTTCATCACC
>JAVTVY010053991.1:0-29156 GCA_036873755.1 Hanleya hanleyi
TCGATGCCGCCGACGATGACCCGGTTACGACGAAAATGACGTCGGACAGCTCGATGTACACTGTAGGTGTCCTGAGTTTTTAACCAGTCTCGAACTTCACTTCGACTAATGCCTTGGCTCGCTCGAGTCAATGCCCCCACACCACTATAGGCAGCTGCACTCGTTGGATTATAATACAAATCAGTTAATACTTTGTTAATAGACGTCTCCCTTTTTTTCGACTGCCGCCGCCGCATCATGCACTTTTTTCCCTTCGTTCGTCACAGGTGAGTCGATCTCTTCGTTCGTCACAGGTGAGTCGATTTCTTCCCGAGGTGAGTTCGCTCCCGTCCCATGTGAGTCGACCTCTTCCCAGGGTGGTATTGATCTTCTAGCCGCTCTGCATTGTTTACATATAGGCCTTTTTTCCCCGGCTGTAGGTTTACAGAAACAAAATTCCGCCTTATGTAGTCTTTCATTCGGTTCAGCGAACGCCTCTTCTATAGCCCGAACCCACGCTATATGCGCAGGGGACCGATCGTCGGGTGACATTAACTGATCGACAATAGGCATTAGTTTCTTCAAGGCTGTCCACACAGAGAGAGTTAGGCTGATACTGCGCGAATCTTTGTACCGACCTATCCGTATGCGATGGGGTGCTAGGGTATACACGTACATGGCATTATCCAGATGAATGAGCTCTCCATCCAATTCGCCGCTCAATACCCGTTTAAACTTATCCCACCCATCACGCTCTAGTGTCACGGGATTCCATAGCATTTCCGCGGGGGTCCAGTAAATAGCTAGATCGTCTTGCACCAGTTTCAATTTATCTGCATACACGTATAGGCGCACACTGGGTGTAAGAGGCAAAATGGCTCGTAGTGATAGCGACATGCTTGCTCTCTCTCTCAATGTCCAAGGGAAAATGATACACACGCTCTCTCACCCCTGGTATTTATAGGCCCTATTCTATGAGAGCGTGTGCAGAAAATGCTTTATCCACCACCGGAACTATTTTTTGCAAAGCCGTCCACAGCTCGGGCTCCAACGTAAATCCGCCGCCTCGTTTGAGAGAGATCAAACGGGCAAAAAAAGGGCCGCGAAAAATGTATACATTATCATACAGGTATATAGTATCTCCATCCAAATCACCGAATAAGACGCGTTTCAAGGTAGCCCAGCCTTGGGGCGATAATGTCACACGCGCAGGTTCGGGGCTAGACCAGCAACGCGTATCATCGTCAATAAGTTCCAGGCGATCTGGGTATATTATAATAGTACATCCCGGGGTTAACGTACGGGCAATGATCGATTGAGTTTCCGGGTACAGTACATCGTCCACTTGGTGAATAATAGATTTCAGCGCCGTCCATAATGCTGGCCAAAGTACAATACCGCTTCCACCGCATTGTTCTAACCGTGGAAAAAATGAAACCTCTCTACTCCGGCGCAGATACACATTCTCACCGACAGGTAAAAAATCTACTTCAGGTTCTTTGGATTGTAATACACGTGTCAATTCCGTCCAGCCGGTCAGGCTTAAAATTAATTTGACTTCGATGGGGTGCTCCTCGATAAGGTGTAATTCATGTTGATATACTATAACAAGCACCTTAGACGTGACTTGAAAGAACGCTAGCTCTTTGCCCGGTGATGCCATACTGAACAATGATACAAATATTAACCCCACACACATGTATATAGAGCGATTCTATATTTTTCATTGTTAACCCTATCTGGCCTGGGGGTTATAATAAAAAAATATCCCTGGGAAATTTAATTTGACACGGCAATTAATTTTTTAGACGCACCCCGAGTGCATCAATTAATAGTCTGGACACCTACGAGAATTAAAAATAATACATTAGCAGGGTTAACAGCGTCTGGGAAGTGCTCATCATTTCCCAAACAACACGCCTACCGCTGTAAAAATAGTCAAACTCAGAAGCAAGTAAAAAGGATAACTCTTGGTGCCCAAACGTAATAAGGGGGCACTACTCTGCAGGGATTTGTGTGTATGCGTGTAGTGATATTTACCCGCTGGTACTTTTCAACACGACCTCACTGCGCGCGTGACTTTGGATAAATTGCAAAGATTGGCGCCTAGCTTGTGTTTTCGCAGCGTAATCCAAGGGTCTGTTTTGTTCATTTTTCTACAATTCTCATGATCGAAACGAACTGGAATTTTCAGGGCACGCGTATCGAGTACTCATTGAGAGACTTACACTATTTTTAATGGGAAACTTAATTATTTTTTAATGTGCGGGGTTTTGTGTATTTTCGTGACGGCTCGAGAACCCAGTAAAAAATTAAAATTCATAATGTAGACAAGGGCTACAGGGCTGAAATTTTTAATAGGAGCCCTTGATTTATCTGAGCTGAATTAGAACTAAAAATTCTACGGGGGCCTGACAGTTATTGTACACTAACAATCGTTTATAAATTCCTAAGAAACACACCCAGAGTTTAGAGAGCGTTTGTTTCCTCTGCCATTTGGATTGCTATCGCCTGGGTCCGCGCGATGTGCATAAATAGTCGCCCCTTTGGAATAATTTTACCACAAAATTTTGAGATGTCTACAACCAACAGTAATAGAAGAACACGGGCGAATCGCCGAATTGAGGAGGGAGAAGATGAAGAGGTACTGCCGTACCTGACTAGAGATAAAAAAAGACGGATGAAGCGGGAGATAAAGAGTTTTTGGGCGAAGGAGTTCCGGGGCTGGCAAGCCATGCTGCGGGGACAAGTGCTCGCCAACCAACCCAGCACCGCCCAGAATGTCCGGACCCTACTCAACGCGGCCCGGACCACCATAGATGAGGCAGGGTGGTTCCATTTATTATCTACAGTGATGAACCAAGCCAGACCAACCACTCCACCTCCGGTGCTCGCAGTCCAGCCCTTTCCACCACCGGCGCCTTTCCCGCTACAAGACCTTCCAGCCCCGGTATTTCCGGACCCTGCGAACACCATGATGATTGCCCCGGCGAATTTTTTGGACGGCGGGGTCCCCATCTTCGAGCACACCTCCCACGCGGAAGATGTGCAAATGATGCGAGAATGGTATCAACAACAACAACACCATACCGATGGCTATCATAGCAGTACCAGCACAACATAGGGAAGTAAGCTTACTCCCTCGTCAATAAAAAGACGTAAAAATAATAACTGTTCTTTTAAGAACAAACCAAATTAAAAAAAGCCGCCAGAGGGATACATTACGGGAGACAGGTAAAATCTCCACCTGAATAAAAACAGGTTAAAAAATAATAAGACGTTCTTTCAGAACGCCCTGAAACAAACAGGGATAAAAAATATCAACTGTTCTTTTCAGAACAAATTTAGCCTTCGAAAGAGGACTTCGAACAAAGCACATGAATTTCAAAGCATTACAGCCCTGTCCCATTTTATATTTTTTATTAGCCATGCATTCACCAAAAAAATATACAATCCCAGGCCGATATGCCAAAGTTCTTTTAAGAACTGATCTCTTTATATATACACAGAATTTTTTCGCTTCCATTTAATTAATTGTCTGAACCATAACGGACTATATTTTTTATTGTAATATGTCCGACGATAACGGACATTTATTTTTACTATATGTCAACCCGAATAAATTAACGGGTTGAAATTTATGGTAATATGTCCGAGGATAACGGACATTTATTTTAATATATATTTCAACCCGAATAAATTAACGGGGTTGAAATTTATTATAGCACTGGGGTAGGGGAAATCTGATTTTAATTTTTAAAAACGGACTACTACATTCCACACAATGTATATACAAATCACTTCGGCGTTCTGTATTACAGCCCAATTTTGTTGTCGTCAGTGTCCAAACATATGTGTCCCATATATTTTTATGGCAAATTCAACTGAGGCAATTGAGTGTATAGTATAAAAGATTGAACAATATAACGTTAGAACTAGGCAGATATTTATTAATTTTTTGGGGATTTAAACCCATAAAATTCGTGTACGGAAGTGAGAAAAACCCAGGTAGATGGGAAAATAATTGATTTTCCTGGCTAAAAAATTACGTGTAGACTGGGTTACAGTCTTATCATATTTCCCTGAAAAATTATTAGGGTTTTATCGAAAAATAATAGGTATTTTTAATGCTTGGGCCATGGTCACACAGCACAGTGGACCAGTCTATCTTACACTTGACTGACACCGTTCAAATGAGGGATAGGGGATCGCGAAAGTGGCATGCTAGGGGATCGGGAAACCGACAACATTTTTGGCAAAAAACCCAAAGACCTCATTTGCATATTTTGAAACCGACCACCCCACCCTACAAAAACAAGCCAACATCTTGAAACCGCCATATGCAAATGAGGGATAGGGGATCGGGAGAGTGACATGCTAGGGGGATCGCGAAAGTGGCATTGGTCACCATCTTGAACACGACCACCTCTACCATACAAAAACAAGACGCCATCTTGAATACGACCACACACACACAGCCGACTATAAAAATAACGTGTAGTATGTTCAGATTTATTGACAACTACACATCATGAGTTTTTTTCTACGCATCATGAGTTTACCACGAGCCTTGCTCACCCATCATCCTAGAGATGCAAGGAATAGGGGTACAGAAGAACATAGCGAGATAATTACCCGAAAAGAACAAGACAACAACAGAATGGAGGACATACAAGAAAATAACGAGGCCGACACCCGTGATGGAGAACAAGACAGCGGATGGTTAACTACTAGACCTGCAACAATAACCACCTCCACTGCAAACACTGAAAGTATAATCACTTCGGCTGAGATATCACGCCTCAACGAACAAATTATCGACATGAGGGGAGCGATGTTGGAAATGGAGACGACAATCACGGTACTGGAAGATGAGATATCATACCTCAACGAACAAATTATCGACATGATGGAAGCGAAGTTGTATATGGAGACGACAATGACGGTACTGGAAGAAGAGATTGCCAGACAAAAGAAACTACGACATAGTGAATTACCGATGCATTGACGCCGGAGAGGTGCTGTGAAGCAAATATACCGTACCTCTCGTGTGACACTATCCAAAGGCCCTTTTTCAGGGCCAACCCATCTTTCCGAAAGAGAAACTTCTTTCATAAAGCACTGCAAACTTAACACAAGCTCCCAGCATCTTTTTCCCCCAAAAAAAAAAAAAAAAAAAATTTTTTTTTCAAAACGTAAACAAACACAATATGTAGTAGTAGTGGTAAAAAACCCATCTTTTGGATGGATGGAAAAGTTGTTTTAAATTTTATTTTGAGGTAGAGGGCCGAGTGAGGTATCATAGTGAAGCTGACGTGAAATGCTTCACAATGGTATATCACTCGATCCGATTGGACCACTAGGGCGCCCCTAGCGGCAAAAATAAGAAAACCCCATACCCACTACCCATTACCTACCCCCCCAATAACCTTTTTGGAATTAGAGGCGTCCCTAATGGCGCAATCGGGTCGAGTGAGGTATTAAATTGAAGGTGACGTGAAGCAGCATCTGATAGACTGGGTGTGGGCTTGAATTAGGGTAATTATGCGCATGCGCGAAGATGATATAAAAAATAGCAAATCTTGAAAAATAGCCTTTTTGAAGTTAGAGGCGTCCCTAATGGACCCATCGGGACGAGTGAGGTGTCAAATTGAAGGTGACATGAAGGAGCATCTGATAGACTGGGTGCGGGTTGAACTATCAGCATTCTGCGCATGCGTCATCTTCAAAATATCCTTTTTTGAGTTATAGGCGCCCCTAGTGGTCCAATGGAGACGAGTGAGGTATTATTGTGAAGCATTTCACGTCAGCTTCAATTTGATACCGCACCCGACCCACTACCTTCAAAATAAAAAAATCTTCATACACCAGGTATTGATTTCGATCTGCAAAATAGTCTTTTTTGGAGTTAGGGAAGCCCCTAGTAGCCCGATGGAGCCGAGTGAGGTATCAATGTGAAGGTGAAATGAAAGGCCATCTGATGGACTGGTGTGGATTGAACTATCAGCATTCTGCGCATGCGCAAGAATGGAAATAGACGCGTTTTGGAGCTATTTGACTATTAAAAGGGGTAAAAAAATGAACACTAAGCATTTTATAAGTTGTTGTTGTTGTTTCACAGGCACTTGCTGGGGTACTACTGACGCCTGAATCACTGGCATTACTAACGGTGTTAGACGGGGACGTTTGGCACGGCCAGCACGTTTAGCAGGTGTACTCTCTCTGGGGTAGGGTGCGTACGTTTGCTGGCTGTACGCTCTGGGGTAGTGTCCATCACTAAGATATCTTCATCTTGTTTAACCTCGTGGTCGTCGTAGTCGGCTTCAAATAGATCGGCTAGTTCGGTATTTCCCGTTATCTTCAACGCCATCACGAAGACTAACAATCCAGAGTAGGTAAATTGCTGTACCTCATGGATGAGGGCTGTGTTTTGGGCTGAAGGAGTTTTCTCCGCCATGATTTCTTCGACAGACTGTTCCAGAAGTAGGTTTTCCTCTTCCATAAGGATATCACATAATTGATCCACATGCTCCATCTCATCAATCAAACGAGTACGGTACTTGGCAAGCCTCACTAAAAATAATGTTGACGACGTCATGACTATGGGCTGGTGAAAAACTATTACGGAGTAATAGTCTAGTGAATGGATGACTGTGCTGACTGCGTGGCTGGCAGGCTGGTTGACTGGCTGGCTAGGAGGCAGGTCAGGTAAGTCAGATTGAATACACCCCTTACCCTAAAAATGAACTCCTTTTATAGCCAATTTCATCTCAGTTGCATATTTTCAACCGAGAACAGGCCGCCATCTTGAACACGACCACCCTCACCCTAGAAAAACAACCCGCCATCTTGAAAACGACCACCCTAACCTAGAAAAACAAGCCGCCATCTTGAAAAACGACATATGCAAATGAGAGGGGATCGGGAAAAGCTCGGGGATCGGGAAACGGACACCGACCACCCGTTTGCATAGACTCACGCATGCGCATACACTCACGCATGCGCACACATACAATCACCCCTCATTTGCATAGACTCACGCATGCGCATACACTCACGCATGCGCATCAATCACCTCATTTGCATATTCTACTCGGGAAAACCCATCACACACACAAACAAGCCGCCATCTTGAATACGACCACCCTAACCTAGAAAAACAAGCCGCCATCTTGAACATATGCAAATGAAGAGGGGGGAAAAACCCATCACACACACAAACAAGCCGCCATCTTGAATACGACCACCCCTAACATACAAAAACTAGCCGCCATCTTGAAACCGACCACCCCTAACCTAGAAAAACTAACCGCCATCTTGAATCAACACCAATGAACCCTAACAAGCCGCCATCTTGAAACCGACCACCCAATAGACTCACGCATGCGCATACACTCACGCATGCGCATCAATCACCTCATTTGCATATTCTACTCGAGAAAACCCATCACACACACAAACAAGCCGCCATCTTGAATACGACCACCCCTAACCTAGAAAAACAAGCCGCCATCTTGAACATATGCAAATGAAGAGGGGGGGAAAACCCATCACACACACAAACAAGCCGCCATCTTGAATACGACCACCCCTAACATACAAAAACTAGCCGCCATCTTGAAACCGACCACCCCTAACCTAGAAAAACTAACCGCCATCTTGAATCAACACCAATGAACCCTAACAAGCCGCCATCTTGAAACCGACCACCCCTAACCTAGAAAAACTAGCCGCCATCTTGAATCAACACCAATGAACCCAATAACCAGCCGCCATCTTGAATACGACCACCCCTAACATAGAAAAACAAGCCGCCATCTTGAACATATGCAAATGAAGAGGGGGGAAAAACCCATCACACACACAAACAAGCCGCCATCTTGAATACGACCACCCCTAACATACAAAAACTAGCCGCCATCTTGAAACCGACCACCCCTAACCTAGAAAAACTAACCGCCATCTTGAATCAACACCAATCAACCCTAACAAGCCGCCATCTTGAAACCGACCACCCCTAACCTAGAAAAACTAGCCGCCATCTTGAATAATCAACACCAATGAACCCAATAACCTCATTTGCATAGACTCACGCATGCGCATACACTCACGCATCAATCACCTCATTTCCATATTCTACTCCTCATTTACATACACTCACGCATGCGCATACACTCACGCATGCGCATACACTCACGCATGCGCATCAATCACCTCATTTCCATATTCTACTCCTCATTTACATACACTCACGCATGCGCATACACTCACGCATGCGCATACACTCACGCATGCGCACACATACAATCACCCCTCATTTCCATAAATACTCCTCATTTACATTGACTCACGACATGCGAACCCCCCCTATGCCAACCCAATTATTCACTCCGCGCATGCGCAGTGAGACGCTATGGCCTCCAGATGCTGTCACCCTACTACTAACCATGCAGAGCAGGATTTCCCGCGTGCAGGCATGGTACGGAGAATACAGACCTGCATACATGTGGGCGTATAATTATATAGGACATCCGGGTGTTGTAAACCTGATGAACAAAAATACTGTTGTACTCATGATATTGCACAAGTTCAATTTCTTGAAGGTGTAGACTCAAACGGATAGTCATAGTCATAGAACAACGATCCAAAAGTTTTTCTTTTTGATTTTAAGACCTTTGTGCACTCTGCCATTTTGTTGGACATTGAAAAGGCCAGTTTAATCAAGTGGAAGAAATAGGTATTATTAATTCCTGTTGACAGTAAAAGCGTTGTCACTGCACACAGTGATACTGTAAAACATGAAACTTTCGTATCCGGTGCTTTAAGCTTAGGTGGTGAGACCATTAAAGCTGTGCAAATGTCGAAAACAATTGCTCTCATGTCCTTTCTCTGTCGTTGTTGTTGTGGCGTTCTTGTCTTCGCCATTGTCTTATGAACATGTTTCTTTCGCGTGCATGAAACTTTCGCGATTTATTCCAATCGCGAAAACCGTGAAAGTTTCATGCACGCGAAAGAAACATGTTTTAGAGTAGTTAATGCGGTGTTATTTTTTTAGATAAATGGAAACACAAAACGTTTGATGTGTAATCTTAGGGAATTTTTTTTGAAAAACGTCATACAATAAATACATATCTTTAATACACGAATGAGTATTGAATAGGAACCCGATATAATGATTTGATATGTAATGTTCAACATGAGCATACCATTAATAGCCTATAGACAGGCACAGGGATTACCAACCCGAAATTTGAAATGAGCATGTTCCTTGATCGTCGCTATTTAAACGAGAGATCCTGAAGGATCTTGGCGCCCACCATTGTCCGATAATTGTAAGCTAATGACTAGAGGATATTTTTGTCCATTGTTACTAAGAAAAAACGATTGATTTGTAATTTAGTTCACAGAATTTCGAATCTGAGCGAAAAAGATCGGAAAAGGGACACTGAAAAACACCAAGATATAATCTAAGTTTCAGGAGTTTCAAGATTTCTAGAAACTGTACTTATGTCGGTTGTTATAATACAAGAGAAATGAGCAAAGTTAGTCTGAAAGTGAAAGTACATGTACGGAGGATCCTTCGCCTTTGTTTTGTAGTATTTTTTTTTTTTTTTGCACGTGTCATTCATTATTGGGTACTGGAAGCGAGGACCAATCTCTTTGACACTTTGGCATGAGCTATGAAACATACTTAAGATTTCATACTAAAGCCCAAGTCCCACTTAGGCGAATTCCTTTACGAAGCTTGACGATTTAAGATCGTAAGTATTGGTAAGATTCTCGCAAGCTATTCGTAAAGACATTCGCCATGATTCGTAAGCCATCGCTTCAATTCGTAAGAAAATCATCGCCACGGTTTTATCGCCGCGTCAATTTCAAAATGTTCAAAAAATTCGCCAAGCAATGCGATTTTGCCTTAAATCTCAAATATTCGTAATTTTATCGTAAGTCGTCGTAACTACGTTGTAATGCATCGTAATTAAGTCGTAATTTAATCGCCTTATTGGTAACAGTTCCGTTAATAATCGTCAAATGAAAAATAAATACTAATAGTTACGATAAAGCCCAAGTCCCACTTAAGCGAAGTTATTTACGAAACTTTGCGATGTATTGGTCGTAATGTTTCGTAATAAATCGCTTTACAAAAACCGGTTTTCCCGTCATTTGGGGCGAATAGATACGACATGTTTTACGAGTAATTACGACTGTTTGCGATGCAGTTACAAAGAAATGCGATACTTTTACAACAGTTAGCGATATTCGCACCCAAATTTAGGCGAATCAGTGCGATACAGTTGCGAATATGTGCGATGTATTTGCGAACATTTACGAAGTGCATACGACTACTTGCCATTATTTCACGATGTCTCGCGAAAACGTACGAAGGTTTGACGACGTCTTTACGACGTTGTTATGACAGTTTGGGTAAAATGTTTACGATTACTTCGTATACCATCGTTTCCTGTCGTAAGTTATCGTAACTATTAGTGTTTATTTTTCTCTTGACGATTATTAACGGAACTGTTACAAATAAGGCGATTAAATTACGACTTAATTACGATGCACTACAACGTAGTTACGACGACTTACGATTGTTTACGATAAAATTACGAATATTTGAGACTTAAGGCAAAATCGCATTGCTTGGCGAATTTTTTGAACATTTTGAAATTGGCGAATGTCTTTACGAATAGCTTGCGAGAATCTTACCAATACTTACGATCTTAAATCGTCAAGCTTCGTAAAGGAATTCGCCTAAGTGGGACTTGTGCTTTACTTAGGAAACGATTGTATACGAAGAAATCGTAAATATTTGACCCAACCTGTCATAACAACTTCCTAAAAACGTCGTAAAACCTTCGTACGTATTCGCAAGACATCGTGAAATAATGGCAAGTAGTCGTATGCACTTCGTAAATGTTCGCAAATACATCGCATATATTCGCAACTGTTTCGCTCTGATTCGCCTAAATTTGGGTGCGAATATCGCTAACTGTCGTAAAAGTATCGTATTTCTTTGTAACTGCATCGCAAACAGTCGTAATTATTCGTAAAACATGTCGTATCTATTCGCCCCAAATGACGGGAAAAATCGGTTTTTGTAAAGCGATTTATTACGAAACATTACGACCAATACATCGCAAAGTTTCGTAAACATTTTCGCTTAAGTGGGACTTGGGCTTTAGGAACGAATGCTAATTCTGTTCTGTTAACTGGGCTAGTTTGACATATCTCTTTTAAGATACCATGCTCGAAAATAGTGAGATGGTACAAGAGATCCGGTCTACGCAGTAATGTTGAAACTTCAAAGGTGCCTGAATCCTGATTATCTCCCTTGGATCAAAACATGCAGTAGTCTACAGTTGTCGAGTTGTGTCATTGTGTCACAAGAGTGACGTCCCTTCATGTAGCTGACCCGTCGGCAGATGAAAGGGTGGGGCAGTTCACTTGCAACTGCATGGACCAAAGAAAACTGATTTAAAATTTGAAGAAATACATTTTAATTCCGAATTATTTGAATTCCTTGATACGAAAGGTGAAGGTATGGATATTCTCTATAGTCAATATATAGAACATGCCCCACCGTTTGATCCGCCGACTCTTGTGATGCAACGTCACAACTCGAGAATACCGTATTAATTTGAAGCGTAACTTGGATTTTCGAATCAGACTAAAAAAGGTATCTTGCACTACTAGGCCCCATGTGCGACCTGTGTATCAAATTTCAGAAAGATCCATGAATTATTTCCTGAGCATTCACGATAACAGTGTTTCAAGGGGAAATTCAAGATGGCCGCTTTGTGACCATATTGGATTGCCGATTCGGACCGAAAAAGGTATCTTGCACAACTAGACAAGGACAACCTGTGTACCAAATTGAACAAAGATCCATGCAGTAGTTCCTGAGAAATCACGATAATAAAATGGGAAAATCCAAGATGGCCGCCTGGTGACCATATTGGATTTTCGATTCGGACCGAAAAAGGCATCTTGCATATCGCGACCCTAAGGGGAACCTGTGTACCAAATTTGAGAAAGATCCTTGCAGTAGTTCCTGAGAAATGACGATGAAGTTTCATGGAGAAATCCAAGATGGTTGCCTGGTGGCCATACTGGATATTGAAATCGGACCGGGAAAGATGTCTTGCACAACTAGACACCAAGGGGAACCTGTGTAACAAATTTGAGAAAGATCCATGCAGTACTTCCTGAGAAATGACGATAAATTGTCATGGGGAAATCCAATATGGCTGTCTGGTGGCCATATTGGATTTTCGAATCGGACCAAAAAAAGGTATCTTGCACATATAGAGCCCAAGGGGAAACTGTGTACCACATTTGAGAAAGATCTATGCAGTAGTTCCTGGGACATCGCGATAACAAGGTTTCATAGAGAAATCCAAGATGGCTGCCTTGTGGCCATATTGGATTTTCGATTCGGACCGAAAAAGGTATCTTGCACAACTGCACAACAAGGGGAACCTGTGTATCAAATTGAGAAAGATCCATGCAGTACTTTCTGAGAAATGACGATAACAAAGTTTCATGGCGAAATCCAAGATGGCTGCCTGGTGACCATATTGGATTTTCGATTCGGACCGAAAAAGGCATCTTGCATATCGAGACCCTAAGGGGAACCTGTGTACCAAATTTGGGAAAGATCCTTGCAGTAGTTCCTGAGAAATGACGATAAAGTTTCATGGAGAAATCCAAGATGGTTGCCTAGTGGCCATACTGGATATTGAAATCGGACCAGGAAAGACATCTTGCAACTAGACACCAAGGGGAACCTGTGTAACAAATTTGAGAAAGATCCATGCTTTATTTCCTGAGAAATGACGATAAATTTTCATGGGGAAATCCAATATGGCTGCCTCGTGGCCATATTGGATTTTCGAATCGGACCAAAATAGGTATCTTGCACAACTAGAACCCAAGGGGAAACTGTGTACCAAATTTGAGAAAGATCCATGCAGTTGTTCCTGAGACATCGCGATAACAAGGTTTCATGGAGAAATCAAAGATGGCTGCCCGGTGGCCATATTGGATTTTCGATTTGGACCGAAAAAGGTATCTTGCGCAACTGGACCCTAAGGTGAACCTGTGTATCAAATTTGAGAAAGATTCATGCAGTACTTCCTGAGAAATGACGATAACAAAGTTTCATCGCGAAATCCAAGATGGCTGCCTGGTGGCCATATTGGATTTTCGAATCGGACCAGAAAAGGTATCTTGCACAACTAGACCCCAAGGGGAACCTGTGTACCAAATTTGAGAAAGATCTATGAAGCAGTTCCTGAGAAATCGTGATAACAAGATTTCATGGGGAAATCCAAAATGACTGCCCGGTGGCCATATTGGATTTTCGAGTCGGACCAAAAAAGGTATCTTGCACAACTAGACCCCAAGGGGAACCTGCGTGCCAAATTTGATAAAGATCCATGCAGTAGTTCCTGAGAAATCGCGATAACAAGGTTTCATGGGGAAATCCAAGATGGCTGCCTGGTGGCCATATTGGATTTTCGAATCGGACCAGAAAAGGTATCTTGCACAACTAGACCCCAAGGGGGACCTGTGTACCAAATTTGAGAAAGATCCATGCAGTAGTTCCTGAGAAATCGCGATAACAAGATTTCATGGGGAAATCCAAGATGGCTGCCCGGTGGTCATATTGGATTTTCGAATCGGACCAGAAAAGGTATCTTGCACAACTAGACCCCAAGGGGAACCTGTGTACCAAATTTGAGAGAGATCCATGCAGTAGTTCCTGAGAAATCGCGATAACAAAGTTTCATGGCGAAATCCAAGATGGCTGCCTGGTGGCCATATTGGATTTTCGAATCGGACCAGAAAAGGTATCTTGCACAACTAGACCCCAAGGGGAACCTGTGTACCAAATTTGAGAAAGATCCATGCAGTAGTTCCTGAGAAATCGCGATAACAAGGTTTCATGGGGAAATCCAAGATGGCTGCCTGGTGGCCATATTGGATTTTCGAATCGGACCAGAAAAGGTATCTTGCACAACTAGACCCCAAGGGGAACCTGTGTACCAAATTTGATAAAGATCCATGCAGTAGTTCCTGAGAAATCGCGATAACAAGGTTTCATGGGGAAATCCAAGATGGCTGCCTGGTGGCCATATTGGATTTTCGAATCGGACCAGAAAAGGTATCTTGCACAACTAGACCCCAAGGGGAACCTGTGTACCAAATTTGAGAGAGATCCATTCAGTAGTTCCTGAGAAATCGCGATAACAAGGTTTCATGGGGAAATCCAAGATGGCTGCCTGGTGGCCATATTGGATTTCCGAATCGGACCAGAAAAGGTATCTTGCACAACTAGACCCCAAGGGGAACCTGTGTACCAAATTTGAGAAAGATCCATGCAGTAGTTCCTGAGAAATCGTCATAACAAGATTTCATGGGGAAATCCAAGATGGCTGCCCAGTGGCCATATTGGATTTTCGAATCGGATCAAAAAAGGTATCTTGCACAACTAGATCCCAAGGGGAACCTGTGTACCATATTTGAGAGAGATCCATGCAGTAGTTCCTGAGAAATCGCGATAACAAGGTTTCATGGGGAAATCCAAGATGGCTGCCTGGTGGCCATATTGGATTTTCGAATCGGACCAGAAAAGGTATCTTGCACAACTAGACCCCAAGGGGAACCTGTGTACCAATTTGAGAAAGATCCATGCAGTAGTTCCTGAGAAATCGCGATAACAAGGTTTCATGGGGAAATCCAAGATGGCTGCCTGGTGGCCATATTGGATTTTCGAATCGGACCAGAAAAGGTATCTTGCACAACAAGACCCCAAGGGGAACCTGTGTACCAAATTTGAGAAAGATCCATGCAGTAGTTCCTGAGAAATCGCGATAACAAGATTTCATGGGGAAATCCAAGATGGCTGCCTGGTGGCCATATTGGATTTTCGAATCGGACCAAAAAGGTATCTTGCACAACTAGACCCCAAGGGGAACCTGTGTACCAAATTTGAGAAAGATCCATGCAGTAGTTCCTGAGAAATCGCGATAACAAGATTTCATGGGGAAATCCAACATGGCTGCCTGGTGGCCATATTGGATTTTCGAATCGGACCAAAAAAGGTATCTTGCACAACTAGACCCCAAGGGGAACCTGTGTACCAAATTTGAGAAAGACCCATGCAGTAGTTCCTGAGGAATCGCGATAACAAGGTTTCATGGGGGAAATCCAAGATGGCTGCCTGGTGGCCATATTGGATTTTCGAATCGGACCAGAAAAGGTATCTTGCACAACTAGACCCCAAGGGGAACCTGTATACCAAATTTGAGAAAGATCCATAAAGTAGTTCCTGAGAAATCGCGATAACAAGGTTTCATGGGGAAATCCAAGATGGCTGCCTGGTGGCCATATTGGATTTCCGAATCGGACCAGAAAAGGTATCTTGCACAACTAGACCCCAAGGGGAACCTGTGTACCAAATTTCAGAAAGATCCATGAAGTAGTTCCTGAGAAATCGCGATAACAATATTTCATGGGGAAATCCAAGATGGCTGCCCATTGGTCATACTGGATTTTCGAATCGGACCAGAAAAGGGATCTTGCACAACTAGACCCCAAAGGGAACCTGTGTACCAAATTTGAGAGAGATCCATGCAGTAGTTCCTGAGAAATCGCGATAACAAGGTTTCATGTGGAAATCCATGATGGCTGCCTGGTGGCCATATTAGATTTTCGAATCGGACCAGAAAAGGTATCTTGCACAACTAGACCCCAAGGGGAACCTGTGTACCAAATTTGAGAAAGATCCATGCTGTAGTTCCTGAGAAATCGCGATAACAAGGTTTCATGGGGAAATCGAAGATGGCTGCCTGGTGGCCATATTGGATTTTCGAATCGGACCAGAAAGGGTATCTTGCACAACAAGACCCCAAGGGGAATCTGTGTACCAAATTTGGGAGAAATCCATGAAGTAGTTCCTGAGAAATCGCGATAACAAGATTTCATGGGGAAATCCAAGATGGATGCCCGGTAGCCATATTGGATTTTCGAATCGGACCAAAAAAGGTATTTTGCACAACTAGACCCCAAGGGAAACCTGTGTACCAAATTTGAGAAAGATCCATGCGGTAATTCCTGAGAAATCGCGATAACAAGGTTTCATGGGAAAACCCAAGATGGCTGCCTGGTGGCCATATTGGCTTTTCGAATCGGACCAGAAAAGGTATCTTGCACAACTAGACCCCAAGGGGAACCTGTGTACCAAATTTGAGAAAGACCCATGAAGTAGTTCCTGAGAAATCGCGATAACAATATTTCATGGGGAAATCCAAGTTGGATGCCCGGTGGCCATATTGGATTTTCGAATCGGACCAAAAAAGGCATCTTGCACAACTAGGCCCCAAGGGGAACCTGTGTACCAAATTTGAGAAAGATCCATAAAGTAGTTCCTGAGAAATCGCGATAACAAGAATTGTTTACGGACGGACGGACGGACGGACGGACGACGGACGGACGGACTATAGTGACGGTGAAATGCGTGGTTAATGAGACGTGGCATACATACAACCAAGGTAAATAACAAATTGAATATAACAATATGAAGTGTGAATATCCACTTGCACCTCCATTGTGTGCGTCAGATACATGACAAGAAATGCAGACATCTGAATAATAGGTCTTTACAAAATTGCCGCGGAATTTTCCGCGGAAATTATAACAGCTTAAGAGATAGCCAATTCTGACATAAACTGTCGTATTGTCTCGAAGCAATCAATGCGTCCTCGTTTTGTTCGCAGCCAATCGGATCGCCTCTTCTTTTCAAATCTGGGCAACGAGAAATATTTCATTCACAAGCTCGAACAGTACTCGAATATAGGTGACCGTGTTTGTTATTCCGTATTGAATTGTTAATTACTATCCGTCACTGGGAGATAAGGATATTTCCGGATATTAACGGTTTTGATAATCTAATAGGGAGTCGAGTAAAAGGCAGCCAAAGTATGAACGCAAGCTCGGACGTTAATGTGAGTAGTAAATTTTTTTATTTTTTTTTTACACGGTTTCAAATTAACCAGAGGCTATAAAATTCATACATCTTGATTTCAAAGTAAAGAGTGTAGATATACATAGCTAATTGGTGCCATATGGCTATGGATTATGTATTACGGATTACGGGTATAATTAATTATATGGTCTTTGAATTAACTAACCACAACCTAACGTTTGATTTTCGGTTTATTTTTACCCTTTTGTTATACCGGATTCTGTGTACATATGTTAATTGGCTTACTTCGACTTCTCGCAGAAAATGTACGTTCGTTCCCTTTATACCTGTGAAACCCGTGATCCTGTACCTTAATTACCCCTATTACCAGTTTAAATGGTTCACAAATCACGGGTCAGGTGCACGGCAGAAATGTCTTTACTGCCATTATATAACCAGTAGACCTGTGATCCACACTCACCTGAAATGTAACTTCATGCTACCGCATGTTGATTTGTTAGAACATACTCTCCTTTTGTATAGGCTGACGCGAAATTATCTGACTAACACAACCCGCCCTCACGATGTCGACCAATGATATTTGTAATACCTAGTATGAATTGTCAGGGACTCGGCGACGCGGAGAAGAGAAGGGACGTTTTCCACTACCTGAGATCTAAAAATATAAATATCGTATTCCTGCAAGACACACACTTTACCGAGAATATTGGAACTTACATACAAACTCAATGGGGACACGAAATACAATATAATTCCTTTACTTCTAACTCCACAAAACCGAAAAAGATAATAGTGGGAATATACTCGCATTAGATTTGAATATAGAGGATAAACGTGTAACGCCTCCACTCAAAGTTTCTCAAATTTGGCGATACATATCGCATGCTGATAGCAAAATACGAACGTAGCGTGCAAGATCTATGGCGCTACGTTTCGTAACATGTGTCTAATTCCGCTTAACCCGGGGCTAGGGGCCGTATGAGCCCATGTACTTCAAGATCCTGATGGTACTCATATGAACAGTCACAATCAAAGCGTGGCTGAGGTACATCATTTTTAGATGACGACTCTATAACGAATATTATGGATTACGAATACTGATCAGCGATACGGATTTGATATTTTGGAACATCATGATGTCTTGCCGGCATCATTGAAAATTGATGACCGCTTCTCTCTTGCAGGAAACAAGCCTATGTTTATGTATACTTTTGTCTTTTTGAATTTGGTGCTAATACTGTTATATGGAAATGGAATAGGTCTTTGGATTATGGACGCGGATATTCTCTAATGGACGACGGCTGGATTATGAATGACGGACTAGACGCTTGTAATCACCGCATTTCGAAGAATTAGTGACAATTCCATGGAATATCAGAGCTTCTAAGCTATTTCACCAGGGCGTTGAAGCATTAAGAATGGTGTTGGTGGGCGTTGCTACAAGATGACACCTCACACGGTCCATTTGGACCGCGGATGGTCCATCTCTACACCAAATAACATCCTTCACTGCTAAAAAGGGCCCACTTTCGCTACAACTTGTACTAATGACGTCACCAATGACGTCACATATGCTATAAATATCCCTGAAATCAGGGTCTATACTCCGAGAGCTACAACATGATACCCCACACGACGCATTCGCAACGCGGATGGTCCATCTCTACACCAAATACCTTCCTGCACTACCCCAAAAGGCTCACATTCGCTAATACTCCTACTGATGACGTCATCGATGACGTCACAGATGCTTCGGACATGCCTCAATTCGGAATGTACACCCCGAGAGCTACAAAATGACACCTCACACGACGCATTCGGACTAAGGATGGTGCATCTCTACACCAAACTCACCCTCACGCACCCACAAAATGTCCAGTTTCGCTACTACTCGTACCGATGACGTCATCAATGACGTCACAGATGACGCGGACACCCATCAAATCGGAATGTACACCCCGAGAACTACAAGATGACACCTTCCAGGACGCATTCGAACCGTGAATAGCCCATCTCGACCCCAAATACCTTCATGTACTGCCAGAAAATGTCCGCTTTCGCTACTACTCGTACCGATGACGTCACCGATGACGTCACAGATGACGCGAACATCCCGCAAATCGGAATGTACACCCCGAGAACTACAAGATGACACCTTCGAGGACGCATTCGAACCGTGAATAGCCCATCTCGATCCCAAATGCCTTCATGTACTGCCCGAAAATGTCCACTTTCGCTACTACTCGTACCGATGACGTCACCGATGACGTCACAGATGACGCGGACATCCCTCAAATCGGAATGTACACCCCGAGAACTACAAGATGACACCTTCCAGGACGCATTTCACGTGAATAGCCCATCTCGACCCCAAATACCTTCATGTACTGCCCGAAAATGGCCACTTTCGCTACTACTCGTACCGATGACGTCACCGATGACGTCACAGATGACGCGAACATCCCTTAAATCGGAGTGTACACCCCGAGAACTACAAGATGACACCTTTCAGGACGCATTCGAACCGTGATTAGCCCATCTCGACCCCAAATAACTTCCTTCTCTGCCCCAAAATGGCCACTTTACTTACTACAACCAACTGCGCATGCGCAGATTAACGCGACATGCATTCAAAAACACACCATTCTGACTACCCCACACAAGCTTCACTTTGACACCTCACACGACCCATTTGAACCGTGATTAGCTCATCTCTAACCCAAACACACCCCTACATAGCACCCAAAATGCCTGTTTTCTATACTACGGCCAGACTGCGCATGCGCAGACTATTGAACACGGACGAACCATTGGTGTAGTCAAGTGCTCCTCCACGAGAGCTTCAAAATAAGACCTCACTCGACCCCATTGGACCATGAGTGGCCCACCTAGACTCCAACATGTCCACCCCGTATGGGCCTATACACCCATAGCCATGCAGTATAGGCCTATGGGCCTACCCAGGCCTCGATGACTTTTTTCAAAAAATTTCACCGATTCGCTCCGCAACACTTCCTATCGTGTTCTAAATGACGAGACGAGTAAAACGAGACCCCACAACCCTACCGCAAATGTATATAAGTGGGTTTCCCAGTAGGATAAACATTGAACCTATACCCCAGTATGGGTCTATATGGGGCTCGGTGACTTTTTCCAAAAATTTCACCGATTCGCACGGGGACACTTCCTATCATGTTCTAAATGACGAGACGAGTAAAACGAGACCCCACAACCCTACCGCAAATGCATAGAAGTACGTTTCCCAGGGGGACAAACATCGGTCCTATACCCTCAGTATGGGACTATATGAGGCTATATCGTACTTTTTCAAAAATTTCACCGATTCGCACGGGGACACCTCCTATCATGTTCTAAATCACGAGACGAGTAAAACGAGACCCCACAACCCTACCGCAAATGTATAGAAGTACGTTTCCCAGGGGGACAAACATCGATCCTATACCCTCAGTATGGGACTATATGAGGCTATATCGTACTTTTTCAAAAATTTCACCGATTCGCACGGGGACACGTCCTATCATGTTCTAAATGACGAGACGAGTAAAACGAGACCCCACAACCCTACCGCAAATGTATAGAAGTACGTTTCCCAGGGGGACAAACATTGATCCTATACCCTCAGTATGGGACTATATGGGGTTCGGTGACTTTTTTCAAAAATTTCACCGATTCGCACGAGGACACTTCCTATCATGTTCTAAATGACGAGACGAGTAAAACGAGACCTCACAACCCTACCGCAAATGTATAGAAGTACGTTTCCCAGGATGGTCCTATACCTCCCATACCCCATATAGGCATTTTCTCGTAATTTAGGATAAAGTCCGTATTCCGTATTTTTTCAGGGAAATTTTTACATACACCCACCCTGGAACTAGGGGAAGATAACTCTGTTGATAGACAAGCCCCGTTAAGCCCGGCGACCTATATACCCCTCATACCCCATATAGGCATTTTTCCAGGTTTTTCGATAAAGTCCGTGTTCCGTATTTTTTTTTTCAGGAAAAATTTTACATGCACCCACCCAGCCAGCAAATACCCCTTCACCTAGGCTTCACGTTGATACCTCACTCGACCCCATTCGACCATTAGGGGCTCCCCTAGATGCCAAAACGTCTATTTTCATAACCTTGGGCCACCGCGCATGCGCAGAATGACCCTAATTCAACCCCACACCCAGTCCATCAGATGCCCCTTCATGAATGCTTCACTTTGATACCTCACTCGATCCCATTGGACCATTAGGGGCTCCCCTAGCTCCAAAAAGGCTATTTTCATGCCCTTGGGCCACCGCGCATGCGCAGAAGGCCGATATGTCAATCCCATACCCAGCCCATCAGATGCCCCTTCACGAATGCTTCACTTTGATACCTCACTCGACCCGATTGGACCATTAGGGACGCCTCTAACCCCAAAAAGGCTATTTTCATACCCTTCGGCCGCCGCGCATGCGCAGAATACCGATAGTTCAACCCCACGCCCAGTCCATCAGATGCCCCTTCATGAATGCTTCACTTTGATACCTCACCCGACCCCATCGGTCAACTAGGGGCTCCCATAGCTCCAAAAAGGCTATTTTCATACCCTTCGGCCGCCGCACATGCGCAGAAGGCCGATATGTCAACCCCACACCCAACCCATTAGATGCTCCTTCACCTAACCTTCACTTTGATACCTCACTCGACCCCATCGGACCATTTTATCTAGGGACTACTTTTTCTCCGCGGAAGCTTTTTCCCGAGACCGAATTACCGCCAAAACCACGGCCAAACCGCATCACCGCGCATGAATACATTTTTTTTTGCCGGAACTTTTTTTTTCTGCCGGAACTATGCACTCATTGACACCGGTGTCAATGAGTGCACTAACGACACAAATCCACACACGACACAAAAACTGGCCGCCATCTTGGACCCACACCATCTTCGTCCACCTCCTATCACACACGACACAAAAACTGGCCGCCATCTTGGACCCACACCAAAAAGGACACAAATACTGGCCGCCATTTTGAACCCACCCCACTCACTATAGGCCACGCCTCCTCATCACGCATGCGCACCCCCCCAATACCCCCCCAAAACAGGTCGCTGTGACGTAAAAACAGGTTCTCGCGCATGCGCAGTGGGGGGCTATAGCCCTTATTTACGCGCTACCTACTACTCTCCGTGCATTAGCATTTTTATCTTCGACAAGAAATCAAGAAGAGCGTATGCATATGGCAGTCCGTAAACTCACCAGATATTATTTTGTGTATTACGGCTGTATACTGAATGTCGAATCCAATGCCTATATATGTACATGCATATGATAATCAAGTGCCATCCGGTTTTTAACTGTCAATCGGTGAAATTAGAGAACCTTTGCTCGACTTGCCGGATTGTTGTTCAACTCACGAAGGAAAAAGTACCACAATATAGAACTTCAATATGTTTTTTAAGGAAGTGATCGGTTAATTGACGACGTCTGGTGACTATAATGCAACCATATGACTCGCCGACACCTAATTCGCCGACACCTAATAATCAGACCCGAGAATACGGTGGATTCTCGGACGTAGCCTTAGTATCTCAGCCGCGCTTTTATTGCAGATGTTCATGTGGAATCATTCACTTGTTCTGCTATCAAGGGTCATCAAAGGAACGGCACAATAGCAGTGCGTCAGAAGCTGCCAATCCTCAATGTTTTATACGCGTTGATCAAAATCCATAGCCATAGCTCAGTAAATACGGGTTCCGGGTTATACTTGAAAGATACCAGGTATTAAAGCAACCGATATTTGAATTAAGAATAAACCAGACAAGTCGCCTTTGTGTGATGTTTCAACCACTTCGGTTGGCATAAACTGTTCAACCATTTTGGTTTATATGAACTAAAACCTCATCGAATCAGCTCCAGGTGTCGTGTTGCCTTGTTAAGCAGGATTGTCTGACAAATACCGGACACAAGCTGACATCACTTTCATAATGAGAAATTTGACCAAAACGGCCAGCGTTCTACAGCGATAAAAGGAATGTGCGACCTCTGTATAGGGAAGTGGATATTATGACTATGGTAATAATCCTCCCCCCCCCCCCCACCGAGAATGAACAATTGCATTCTAGTCGGCGTTTAATCGTAATCAAGTATTCGAAATATGTCAATCTTTTGTACCGATAAAAGAAGATATCTATTTTCTTCGCATCACATATTTGCTCAAAATCGCAGTACCGGTATCGAAACGGTGTAGACGATTACAAGCGTAGCCGAACTTCGAGCGAATATGAAGTCTAATATTTCGCACATATATTTCACTGTCAATGCTAGAGATATTTGAGTAAATACGAAATTGTCGGCCTGAAATGAAATAAACTTACTATTGTGCATGGAGACCTTGGCCAGTGGGTACTTAAGTACAAAACAATAATTAAACTTTGTCTGCATGATGAAAAAATATATTAGAACTTTATTGTTGTTGTAGGAAAAACAGGTGTCAATGTTGCCTACCATATACTTGGCGCGTGAATTAAGCTACTTTCTCAATATGTGCACATGGATACTCTCAATGTCCTCTTTGATTGGCCAACAGATAACCTCATCAATAATTTGTTTGCTTCTTTCTCAAATAGCAATGTTTCATTGCTTTTTCATTGATTTTTGGAAACCACCTCACAATTTTGACCTTCACAAATTTAAAAAAAATTCTGTTTCCACATGATTGCTTAGTTAAACAAATTTGGAGGTTGTGGAGCGCTGTTGAAAAAAAAAATGAGACGGACAAAAGGATTTGATACCTGGGGAAATGAATAGATTTATTTACGTGTTGGTTAGTTCTTTGGACAGCTCTGCTATTAGATCAAAGTTTGAAGAGGCTTAAAATATCCCTACCAATGCATACCGTCGACATATTGACTAAGTTCGACGCATTGCAGCTTAGGTATTACGTCCATTTCGGTCAGAAAACTCCATTTGTGGAAGACTACTACGGCTATTCACTACATCCTGTTCTGGTACGGTCATCGGCTATAATACTGGCATGTAAACAAGGTATAATGTCCAGTACAGACTTCCATAAATCTAGTCACACTTGTCAAGGAATACTGGGTCGTGTTTACCAGGCCTAATTTAAACTTGCGTACAAGTCTAATCCATAACAGCAACTCTCGCATGTTTGCATGATTTTAACCTTTGGCGACTCAAAATAAATATCAGCTTCGTTTGACCAACGCCTTACATGCAGGTGTGAGAAGCTGAGGCATTGCGTTAATAACATGGCAGTATAACAGATTTCTTCTACGTCTATTATGAAAGCGAATCCTATCGCTATTGTTCAAGGTTGTGAAAGTGGTCTAGGGACAATGGAAGACAAGTTGGGAGCACAACAGAAGAATGGTTTGACAAATTATTGGAACGTCTATCAGGGGTTTATCAACATTTAACATGTCTAACCCTATCTTTCCTGGGCGATTTGGGGTGTACCGTAGCCTGGGAGAGGAGGGAAAGTGCCCAATATCGCAAAGGCTAGAGATCGGAAACTTACCACATTATATCTTTGGGGTGCAGTCCACAGTAGACCCCTCGTTGCTGGAAATAGACCCTTGGTATAATCCTTCCGTCTTTCTGAGTTGCCAAACCATGCAGAAAACCCATATAAAAGTACATATTTTCTTCATGGGAATACTCATATCATTAATTTAATATATAAGCCAGTTATGCAAATTTAATCCGAGATAAATTTTCTTCCCTCGGAACGTACTCCAAATTTTCTGGAAAATCTATTAAAATGACCCAAAATACGCCATATTTCGTTCACTTCCTGGAGAAATCTTGACAATCGATTTCCACAAGATTTCTCCCCAGTGTTCCCCGTCTGGAGGCAAGATAAAAAAGCTATTCAAAATATGGGGTCGACCACGCCGATTTTTGTCACATACCCCATATGCAACATAACCCTATTTTTAAACACCTGAAAAACGTACGAAACTGAGGCTGACGAAGTTTGACTTCGCGACCCGACCCGCCATATAGCTCAATCGAGCCACCCCTCCGCATATGTCATTTTGAAGGAATGGTAGTACCTAGAAGCTTGGTACTATAAATACTGGTTATCAAAAAGAGAAGGATAATTATCATGTGGTCAGACCCGGGCGCTCTGATGTATAAATATTTTTGAGGGGGACCAATAATCCGAAACTGTGGACTACTTCCTTTATGGTTAAGGTTTATTTTATGGAAAAAGTGTTGCTGGCGCATAATAGTCTGTGAGAGTATACGAATACACTAGTATATTACACTTGCCAGATAAGGGCCTTTTGGTTGGATATCCGGCCCTTCCCTTTCCCCATACCCCATCTTTGTTTTGGTGGGTTTTTCCATCTGAAATCGACATTTTGAGATAATACCTCAAATGTTATAGTAATAACCATGGCAATGGCTTCGCAGCAATTGTCTGAATTATAATCTCACTTTCTCGCTTCTAAACCACATCAGATAGGCAATGAATATGTAAAATTAACTGGAATTATGGTCAAACTGATGTTAAAGTTTTACTTTCCTTCGTCTGGTAAATATCGAAAATTCTCTCAGAATCTTCAAAAATAATTGCTAAAATGCAAATAATTTTTAACTATTCACCATATTTAACATTGTCGACGAGTTTTACTTTGGAAAATATGCTGCTGAGTAATTAATTTGGTGTTAATGTCCAAGATAATGCATACTAGATGCCATAGTCGCCCTGTCCAAGGGGAGGTAAATCTGCGTAGTCATGCGGGGCAACATATTTTATCGGCGTAGTTGTTCTATGTTACACCTGAAAATTTCTAAATATTCTGTCCGGGATTCGAAAGATTTGAATGCGCACATTAAAATGGTATACAAGTGAACAATTTGAGTCAAAAGGACGAGGCAAATGGCTGATTACAAGTCAGCAGAGCCTATCATACGTTATAGTATATATTTGCCGTATATAAGGTATTGCATTTATGGTTAAGGTTTATTTTATGGAAAAAGTGTTGCTGGCGCATAATAGTCTGTGAGAGTATACGAATACACTAGTATATTACACTTGCCAGATAAGGGCCTTTTGGTTGGATATCCGGCCCTTCCCTTTCCCCATACCCCATCTTTGTTTGGTGGGTTTTTCCATCTGAAATCGACATTTTGAGATAATACCTCAAATGTTATAGTAATAACCATGGCAATGGCTTCGCAGCAATTGTCTGAATTATAATCTCACTTTCTCGCTTCTAAACCACATCAGATAGGCAATGAATATGTAAAATTAACTGAAATTATGGTCAAACTGATGTTAAATTTTTACTTTCCTTCGTCTGGTAAATATCGAAAATTCTCTCAGAATCTTCAAAAATAATTGCTAAGATGCAAATAATTTTTACCTATTCACCATATTTAACATTGTCGACGAGTTTTACTTTGGAAAATGTGCTGCTGAGTAATTAATTTGGTGTTAATGTCCAAGATAATGCATACTAGATGCCATAGTCGCCCTGTCCAAGGGGAGGTAAATCTGCGTAGTCATGCGGGGCAACATATTTTATCGGCGTAGTTGTTCTATGTTACACCTGAAAATTTCTAAATATTCTGTCCGAGGTTCGAAAGATTTGAATGCGCACATTAAAATGGTATAAAAGTGAACAATTTGAGTCAAAAGGACGAGGCAAATCGCTGATTACAAGTCAGCAGAGCCTATCATACGTTATAGTATATATTTGCTGTATATAGGGTATTGCATATAGGGTGCAGTCCACATTAGACCCCTCGTTGCTGGAAATAGACCCTCGGTATAGCCCTTCCGTCTTTCCGAGTTGCCAAACCATGCAGAAAACCCATATAAAAGTACATATTTTCTTCATGGGAATGCTCATACCATTAATTTAACATATAAGCCAGTTATGCGAATTTAACCTGAGATAAATTTTCTTCCCTCGGAACGTACTCCAAATTTTCTGGAAAATCTATTAAAATGACCCAAAATACGCCATATTTCGTTCACTTCCTGGAGAAATCTTGACAATCGATTGCCACAAGATTTCTCCTCAGTGTTCCCCGTCTGGAGGCAAGATAAAAAAGCTATTCAAAATATGGGGTCGACCACGCCGATTTTTGTCTCATACCCCATATGCAACATAACCCTATTTTTAAACACCTGAAAAACGTAGGAAACTGAGGCTGACGAAGGTTGACTTCGCGACCCGATCCGCCATATAGCTCAATCGAGCCACCCCTTCGCATATGTGATTTTGAAGGAATGGTAGTACCTAGAAGCTTGGTACTATAAATACTGGTTATCAAAAAGAGAAGGATAATTATCATGTGGTCAGACTCGGGCGCTCTGATGTATAAATATTTTTGAGGGGGACCAATAATCCGAAACTGTGGACTACTTCCTTTATGGTTAAGGTTTATTTTATGGAAAAAGTGTTGCTGGCGCATAATAGTCTGTGAGAGTATACGAATACACTAGTATATTACACTTGCCAGATAATTGGCCTTTTGGTTGGATATCCGGCCCTTCCCTTTCCCCATACCCCATCTTTGTTTTGGTGGGTTTTTCCATCTGAAATCGACATTTTGAGATAATGCCTCAAATGTTATAGTAATAACCATGGCAATGGCTTCGCAGCAATTGTCTGAATTATAATCTCACTTTCTCGCTTCTAAATCACATCAGATAGGCAATGAATATGTAAAATTAACTGGAATTATGGTCAAACTGATGTTAAATTTTTACTTTCCTTCGTCTGGTAAATATCGAAAATTCTCTCAGAATCTTCAAAAATAATTGCTAAGATGCAAATAATTTTTACCTATTCACCATATTTAACATTGTCGACGAGTTTTACTTTGGAAAATATGCTGCTGAGTAATTAATTTGGTGTTAATGTCCAAGATAATGCATACTAGATGCCATAGTCGCCCTGTCCAAGGGGAGGAAAATCTGCTTAGTCATGCGGGGCAACATATTTTATCGGCGTAGTTGTTCTATGTTACACCTGAAAATTTCTAAATATTCTGTCCGAGATTCGAAAGATTTGAATGCGCACATTAAAATGGTATAAAAGTGAACAATTTGAGCCAAAAGGACGATTACAAGTCAGCAGAGCCTATCATACGTTATAGTATATATTTGCTGTATATAGGGTATTGCATATATGGTTAAGGTTTATTTTATGGAAAAAGTGTTGCTGGCGCATAATAGTCTGTGAGAGTATACGAGTACACTAGTATATTACACTTGCCAGATAAGGGCCTTTTGGTTGGATATCCGATCCTTCCCTTTCCCCCTACCCCATCTTTGTTTTGGTGGGGTTTTCCATCTGAAATCGACATTTTGAGATAATACCTCAAATGTTATAGTAATAACCATGACGATGGCTTCGCAGCAATTGTCTGAATTATAATCTCACTTTCTAGCTTCTAAACCATATCAGATAGGCAAGGAATATGTAAAATTAACTGGAATTATGGTCAAACTGATGTTAAATTTTTACTTTCCTCCGTCTGGTAAATATCGAAAATTCTTCAAAAATAATTGCTAAGATGCAAATAATTGTTACCTATTCACCATATTTAACATTTTCGACGAGTTTTACGTTGGGAAATATGTTGCTGAGTAATTAATTTGGTGTTAGTGTCCAAGATAATGCATATTAGATGCCATAGTCGCCCTGTCCAATGGGAGGTAAATCTGTGTAGTCCTGCTGGGCAACATATTTTATTGGCCTAGTTGTTCTATGTTACACCTGAAATTTCTAAATATTCTGCCCGAGATTCGAAAGATTTGAATGCGCACATTAAAATGGTATAAAAGTGAACAATTTGATCCAAAAAGACGAGGCAAATGGCTGATTACAAGTCAGCAGAGCCTATCATACGTTGTAGTATATATTTGCTGTATATAAGGTATTGCATATAGGGTGCAGTCCACAGTAGACCCCTCGTTGCTGGAAATAGACCCTTGGTATAACCCTTCCGCCTTTCCGAGTTGCCAAACCATGCAGAAAACCCATATAAAAGTACATATTTTCTTCATGGGAATGCTCATATTATTAATTTAACATATAAGCCAGTTATGCAAATTTAACCCGAGATAAATTTTCTTCCCTCGGAACGTACTCCAAATTTTCTGGAAAATCTATTAAAATGACCAAAAATACGCCAT
>JAVTVY010053992.1:0-30830 GCA_036873755.1 Hanleya hanleyi
AGAGAATGCCCGCTTCATTTTTATAGAGGTAGATATCTAAATAAGATGTGCCTGTAGGGCTATCTGTAGTTTCCTTCAAATCCAGTGAAGGTGGATATATATCCTTCACTGCGTCATTTATATAGCGATTATCCACAGCGAGAAGATCGTCTATATAGCGTTTGGTGAATGAGAAGGAACGGGCTTTGAGTGGATCGGTTTTGAAAGCGCCAGCATATAGTCATATTCATAAGAGAACAGATACAGGTCAGCCAACAGGGGTGCACAATTAGTACCCATTGGAATACCTATATGCTGCTGATATAGTGTGTTGCCAAATTTCACATAGATATTTTTAATGAGAAATTCAAGCAACTCTATAAACAAAAAAACATCCCATGAATGATATCTCTTGTATGTAGTCGAGCTAAAGAATGCTTTATGGCTTCCGACATTAATATATCTACGATCAGTTTTCTTGAACACAGATACTATTAATGAACTTAGACGGTCAATAAGCTCCTGATGAGGGATTGTAGTATAGAGAGTCGAGAAATCCCATGTGGATACATGTCTGTACATTATGTGACCTTTAGCATCAAGTTCTTCCTGTAAGACATTTGAGTTTTTCAATATCCACATACATTCAACGCCAGAGTTCTTAGAAATAGTGGCGCAATACCTTTCCAAAATGCTTTTACCTCCTGAAGGGCCCTCGTCAATAGGGTTGAAAGAAGCTTGATGGTGCAGCTTCTAGAACCAGCTATGAATCTAGCTTTGTATGGTGATTTATGCATTTTTAAGGGTCAGTATATTTTGGTATGTCGCTTATGATTGGTTGGAGGAAGACAAATACCTCTTTCCCTGAAACTTTTTGTGATTGTTAAAATAAATCTTCCAGAGTAAATGCAGTTTGGGAGTAAGTAGATGTATTTGATGAAGATATGTCTACACTCAATTCTTTAACAGCACCTGGTAATAGTAATATTTACATATGACTTTAATATTTACATATGATTTAATGACGACTTTTTCAAAAATTTCACCGATTCGCACGGGGACACTTCCTATCATGTTCTAAATGACGAGACGAGTAAAACGAGACCCCACAACCCTACCGCAAATGTATAGAAGTACGTTTCCAGGATGGTCCTATACCTCCCATACCCCATATAGGCATTTTCCCGTAATTTAGGATAAAGTCCGTATTCCGTATTTTTTCAGGAAAATTTTTACATACACCTACCCTGGAACTAGGGGAAGATAACTCTGTTGATAGACAAGCCCCGTTAAGCCCGGCGACCTATATACCCCTCATACCCCATATAGGCATTTTCCCAGGTTTTTCGATAAAGTCCGTGTTCCGTTTTTTTTCAGGAAAAATTTTACATGCACCCACCCAGCCATCAAATACCCCTTCACCTAGGCCTCACGTTGATACCTCACTCGACCCCATTCGACCATTAGGGGCTCCCCTAGATGCCAAAACGTCTATTTTCATACCCTTGGGCCACCGCGCATGCGCAGAATGACCCTAATTCAACCCCACACCCAGTCCATCAGATGCCCCTTCTTGAATGCTTCACTTTGATACCTCACTCGATCCCATTGGACCATTAGGGCTCCCCTAGCTCCAAAAAGGCTATTTTCATGCCCTTGGGCCACCGCGCATGCGCAGAAGGCCGATATGTCAACCCCACACCCAGTCCATCAGATGCCCCTTCACGAATGCTTCACTTTGATACCTCACTCGACCCCATTGGACCATTAGGGGCTCCCCTAGCTCCAAAACGTCTATTTCCATACCCTTGGGTCTCCGCGCATGCGCAGAATGCCGATATTTCAACCCCACGCCCAGTCCATCAGATGCCCCTTCACGAATGCTTCACTTTGATACCTCCTACGACTCCATTGGCCCATTAGGGACTCCCCTAGCTCCAAAACCGCTATTTCCATACCCTTGGGCCACCGCGCATGCGCAGAATGCCGATATTTCAACCCCACACCCAGCCCATCAGATGCCCCTTCACGAATGCTTCACATCGATACCTCACTCGACCCCATTGGTCCATTAGGGGCTTCCCTAGCTCCAAAACGTCTATTTCCATACCCTTGGGCCTCCGCGCATGCGCAGAATGCCGATAGTTCAACCCCGCGCCCAGCCCATCAGATGCCCCTTCACATATGCTTCACTTTGATACCTCACTCGACCCCATCGGTCAACTAGGGGCTCCCCTAGTTCCAAAAAGGCTATTTTCATACCCTTCGGCCGCCGCGCATGCGCAGAAGGCCGATATTTCAACCCCACACCCAGCCCATCAAATGCTCCTTCACCTAACCTTCACTTTGATACCTCACTCGACCCCATCGGACCATTTTATCTAGGGACTACTTTTTCTCCGCGGAAGCTTTTTCCCGAGACCGAATCACCGCCAAAACCGCGGCCAAACCGCATCACCGCGCATGAATACATTTTTTTTTTTTTTTTTTTTTTTTTTTTGCCGGAACTTTTTTTTTTTGCACACCTCCCCAATAACCCCCCAATAACCCCCCAATGCCCATACACTTATGACGTCACACCAGGTTCTGCGCATGCGCAGTGGGGGGTTATCTCATCAATTTACGCTTTGTATACTACTAGCTTCGCATGGTACATCATCAAATATTAACATATTTAACAGTGTATATGTCATTGGGGTCATTTTGATACCCAACTTTATATTATGTCCCAACTTTGGCCTAATTGTCAGATATGAAGTTAAATAGGGCATAAAAATGTCCAAGGGTGCGCGTTAGATTATGAATATAGTCATATCCAACTACCATTCTGAGCCAAATCGCATTTGTTTAAGGAACTTTACAGTTCTCGTGGTTGGCCACCTGACTGATACATATGCGACCAGGTAGAGTGACATGAAACCGAATACAGGTCAAAGAAAAAACTGCTTATGAGTTGATTAAATAGGGAGAGACAGTGTATCGCAAACCAGACTTGAGGTCATTTATCAGCAGAGTCAAGGTTACTTTGGCCATGTTTTAACGCTTTGACCGATCTGAGCTTCATGTAGGGATCAGATTGGGTGATCTTATACTGGATTGAGATCACAAATGCGAGAGTCAATGTCACTATTACGTTCAAATTTACACCGAACTCAGCACTGATGTATAAGTTGTTCCACAAGACCACATAAGGTTTCATCACCGTTATGTTGGTTTAGTGGTATGTATGGCCCATAAAAGGTAATCTGCCGTTTATTGATGGCTCTTCAGAGCCTGTACAAATAATACCAATTACATATGAAAGAACTCCTCGTCGGGAAAATTAATTGCCCATTTTGGCTGTATCACTTGGGGATACATCGGTTTCATATCTGATATTCTGATATTCCCATGGTCCCACGAAAAGACCCACTGCCATCTTTATGGCGCTGATCTATACTCGCCGAAGGGCTTTTCTGTGCATCCTGCCTTTTGTTTGGAACATCAGTGAGATGGAGTATACTGACGGATATGTTTTACGGAGAGTAGAACCCTGAATTACGCGCCTAAAAGATTTCGTAACATCGGTCGAAATGAACTAAAGTTTCTGTGTATAGTATGCAAGTTCTTATTTGAATATTTAGTAAAAGCAACCTCCAATAGAAATTCAGGTAAATGGTATATGTACCGTATCCATACTGTTGCGAATGAGAACTACGTTTGAAAATCAGAAAATTACAATGAATATGAACCAGAGAGGGCAGTCCTTTCACGGAGAGTTTTAATGGAACAGCTTATCAGCTTTCGCGTGAAGTTGTAACTGCACAGCTGGGTCACTCCATTTCAGGCGAAGTTGTAACTGGACATTTCACGCGAAGTTTTAGCCACATCTAGAAGAATAAGGCGGAAAGAACGCTACAAAGTTGTAATGGCGTGATGCCGGTTCGATGGTTGTGACCATACACAACCAACTCACTCACAGCGCATGCTTCACTGACTAAACTGAAGTGTAGGTGTGAATTGATGTAAAAGTTTTATAGAAGAGGTAACCAGCTATTACCTTACGGGGACGCAGTTGCGAGCTCAAATTATGGCTAAGTAAATAACCAATCATATTTAGCGGGCATGGTTTTGTGCGCACCAATTAACTGTTTTGTAACGGAGAGATCAGTGTCTACCAAAAGAAGTCAACGCAGGCAATCAAACTTTGCCAGGGCTAATATAGCAGCGAGCACTGTTTGCAGGGATGAAACATGGAGATATTGTAAAATCAGATTTTCAGTTCACGTACAAAATAATCCGAAAATCAATGGTGCCAAACCCTGATGACGTATTATATTTTTCTCGATCACGTGGTGAATTCATCATTCATCTGCATGACACGTGATCACTTATCCAGAAACCTAACATCGCTTATGTAACACGAAACTAATTAAATTGTCAACGCAAAGTACATTTGCCGCGAGGCGTGAAGTCCTATATGTAACCCGATACACCAAAATAAAGCTTGCTCGTACTGGCAATTAAGTTGTCTTATTACACGAGAACGGTGACAGGCTAATTGAATTGTATAACGATCCCCAACAGCCATTTAATTGTATGGATTTGGATGTTGGGAAGAATACAACGATGTGTGCGGAAATACATCTTGCCACACGTGGGGCGGATCAGGGTTTACAGGTGAGAGCAGTAAAATATGAACACCATTAATGCGCGAGATCCGACCGAGTGATCGCGAATGTACACATTTGCGTACTCTGCGCCATCCATAAGATGGCTTGCGAATCGTGTGTCGCCATTATTGCGGAGCGATATGCGATACTTTACCGTATACTGTTCGGTCTTCATCCGGCGAAAATCAGACTCTGAAAATCTGATAAATTACAGGCTTTTCATGCTACTTCTGAAACATATATTGTCTGAGCTTAAAATGATAAAGATATGAATAACTTTCTATATCGCCCAAGAGGGTTTGTAGATCTGTAATTTTGAACAAGTAGGACAGCACATCGACTAACAATATCACGAGGTGTTGATTTCGGGGATTTCCCTCTTATGGTTGCCGAAAGTCGGCTGAAAATAGATACACACCATCTCAGGGTCAGTCTTATCGCGTATAGATGACCCAGATCGTAACAGGTTGGGATGTACATACAGTATGGCAATGCAAGGGAGGCAACCAGTCTAGTGTAATTCTCGTTGTGAAGATCGTCGAAGATATCTCCCTTGGTCAAACTAGAAGATTTGGTTGGAGACTGTCTCGCGCGTACATGGAGACAATATTTTTGTAGTCGATGAAAATGACACGATGGAGCTCTTAATAAATCTCAGAACTACTGGCGAAGGTCACTGCAAAACAGTTTTGCCCAAATTTGGTTTGAATATTTTCGAAATTAAGTTCTATTCACCGACATCTTCAAAATTGGTTTCCGGCCTGTTCTTATAATTAGATCCAATATGATGGCCTCCCACCCCATACATCTTCTCATATTTGTCCGCCTATATATGATGCCTGAGACCTGTGACTTGAATATATCTGATATTGATAAATGATATCCAAACCAGTGTATTTCTACTACACTGGAGCAACCAGCAAAACAGTCGAAAGCCAGTCTCGCAGATTATGAAAATTCACGGACGGTCTCTACGAACCAAGCGCCAAGATGATTTTTATGTACAACATCTAGCGATAGGATGAGATCATGGATGAATGCCTTTCACTCATGGTACTTCCAACATCTGATGAACCGGGATGAGTTTGTCATAACATGGACACACGAGCCAACAGACAACTCATCTCAAACACTGAAGTATATAGCCATTGATGTGATGTTCTCCAACCATGTAGGGGCATTGTTCAAAATCTTGCTTCATCTGAAAAAAAGATCGATACAGATACAGAGAAACCATATTCAGATATTCCAGTACTTCGATTTTTTAAAGCTAAAATTACTCCCATAACTCACATCAACAGCGACTACTCGGTGAACTCTTCTGTGAAGACAACATCAACTGATAGCATTACGGATTCCGATGAAACACTTCTGAAACAATCGTCTGCCTATCCACTGATGATAGTGATACGGAACCCAAGGAAATATTGGGAACTGTTGAAAGCCTGTTCACTGAAAAAACCGATCATTACAGATCAATACCTCTCTATCAAAACAACAAGATGCATGGACAAGAAACTATTCAATACTTGTCGATGGTGACAATAACATGATATGGAAAATACACAACAGAGAAACAATAATACTAAAGCAGACAACATATCTTTTAGAAACAACGAACCAAAGCCTCCTCAACACAAGATCCTATCTGGCGATATATTTCCCGCAATTCCTGTCACTGGAAGATCGTGAGAATGCAGAATATGAGCTTGGTAGAATCTGTGAAAGTTACGAATGTACATCGATATCCAACGAAGACGCATCTGCTTTTTCAGACAACAAATATTTAAATGACACAGGGATACGGGGACTAGTTGCGAACATTAAATCTCATATAAACGGAAGACCTAGGAGGGGATGGGAGCGATATGCAAGAGATGGGAAAAATTGACGACGTCTGGCGACTAAAAGGCAACCATATGACTCTACAGGAAAGCATCCCTCGGCACCTAACATTCAAACCCGAGAATACGGTGGATTCTCGGACTTAGCCTTAGTATCTCAGCCGCGCTTTTATTGCAGTTGTTCATGTGGAGATTGTGACGTATCCACAGGGCCCCGAGCACCGGCTTAAGCAGAATTAGATACGCTAGATCGGGAGCTGTGATGACAGATCAGCTCAAACAATTCATCTGATGTTAATGGATAAGCATCCCGAAAATCTGATCGACTAAACACCAATCAAACACAAAGCAAAAGATTACGCAAGCGGTTACTCAAATTATCCAGACAACTACACAGAGGAAAGAAAAGACAGATCTGACGATCCACTCAAGTGGTTCCTTACATGGATGGAAAAGATGCACGGGAACTCCAGCCATAGTACGCTATTTCCATCAAAGGCCGCCAGAGAATTTGTGTCACAATTTCAGAGTAGGAACCCATTGTGTGGCTCAACGAAATGAGTTGTAATTGGTTGAATAGTGAAATTTATGAGTTGTAAAATAGATATTTTAATAGTGAGACGTGCCCCAACAGTAACCATTCATAATTCATTCAGTTTGAACTCTACAACCTAACAATGAAATAAAAAATTCCCCAGTCAGGTGAACAATGGAGGTTAAAAATAGATCAGAGGGGAAGCACTGGGAATATTATTTTGGGCGGCAGGGCCCTCCCAAAAATCAGAAATCTTCCAATATGTTAAAGAGAGGGGATATAGACATACATGTATGTGAAGTACATGTAACGGTATCACGGTTGCCACAAAGAACAATTTACTCTTTTTTCTGCAAATACTGCTATAGTATATTTCACTTCTCAATCAGTGAAATGTATGACATACAAGAGACTGGCTCTTGACTGATGGACTGGATGAAAAAAATCATCATAAAAAATATTATGTTGCCATAGTAACCATATAGATCATCCGAACGAGTTCATTTTCGATAGGCTTCTGACTCTTGACTGGGTAAGTAACTCTTGACTGATGGAATGAATACGAAAAATAGAAGAAAAAATATTATAAGAAAATGTTGCCATCAACGAATTCATTTTCGATAGG
Source organism: Hanleya hanleyi (assembly GCA_036873755.1). Taxonomy (NCBI): domain Eukaryota; kingdom Metazoa; phylum Mollusca; class Polyplacophora; order Lepidopleurida; family Hanleyidae; genus Hanleya; species Hanleya hanleyi. The sequence continues at coordinate 7,636 of JAVTVY010053992.1, forward strand.
CGTCTGGCTCTTGGCTATTTAAGTAGGCCTACCACATTTGCAATTCACCAGTCTAACTTTTTTGCAGATATCATCTCGATCTCGTACTTACGGACGGATAGATGGAAAAGCACAGAAGAGAGACGAACGGATATCGCAACAATACTTCAAAATACAGATCCAAAATATATGAAACTCCTGCGGAGATAGCCACACATTTACAGGAATGCTTCAAGAACCTAAACACACAAAAAAATTGGATCTGCGAATGTGAAAATCCATACATTTATTAGAAATTCAAACTTAGAAATCCAGACAAAACGCAGTGAAATACTAGATCAAGCCATTAAAACGAAGGAAAACTAACAGGCAATAGCTGCATTAAAAAATGGAAAAGCTACTTGAATTGACCAGGTGTCAAACGAATTAATAAAATATAGAAATGATGTACTTCTCAGGGGAATTTATCCCTCTGACTGGTCAGCGGTACATCACGCCTATTGATAATAAAGATATCCAACTTGATCCTGAAAACTACAGAGGTTTATTACTAAAATCGTTGAGTTCCACAGATAAGCTTGACGTGACACACGAGCAAAAAAATTATAGAAGCATACAGATTTGAGTATGAAGCCATATCGACCTCCCAATGCCTGTACTCCTGAGCACTGTCGTAGCTAAAATTCGTATTATTTTCTGAACGGTTAATTAATGGATAAATCCACATCGGCCATATATATGATTGCAACGAAGACGGTATCGAGGAGACCACCTCCATGTGTTCAGCTGTGAAACATGACCGCGAACATCACAAGAATGTTTTGCAGTCAGACATGTAATGGCGTCAACAATCTTCCAAAACAAAATGAAGGAATTGTGTGTACGATGAAAGGAATACAACGTGAAAATCGAATTAAAAGGACATACTTTTTCTAACCTACTCAACAACGTTGTTTCCGGTGCATCACGCATATCTATCACACTACCCTACCAACTGAGCCTTTACCGTTATATTGTATTTTTCTGCTAATCTTGATAAGTAGTCGTTCCATTTTTGTGACGGACTGTTGCAGACCTGGAAGGATTTGACAGTAGACAAACACCATGGTGCTTAACCATATGTCAACCTTTCCACGTGGGAGGTTCCGGTGAGACAAGTTCGCATTGCATCACCAGCCGCTATCGTGGGCGATTTAGAAATGTATCGATCCAGGTGAATACACTAGATCTAGCGAAAGTGGAACGAGAATCATGCAAGAAAATTCGACCGAGTGTAACGGAATCATTAGAAAGTGCACCAAAACAAAAACGTATGAATGAAAAAATATGAAACAAGCTAATTCGGAACTTTTAGTCAAAGTGAAATATTTTTGGTAAATTCTGAGATATAGCCTCGAAGAACTATATGCGGAACAATGTATTCATTTAACCGTGACCAAATCAGCCTAGAGAACGCACCTTTATTAGTCGTGGGTAATGTTGCAATGTATTTAACCTTGTGTAACCTTGTTTAATCATGTCTGAATCATCCTGTTATTCGTTCATATCTGTTTGTATCTTAATCGCTTCAATTCCATGTTCATATATAATTATCTTTAATTGTCAGCAGAGAGCGCTGTATACGCTTAGTATACTTTACCCTTGTATACCTCAAATGGTGGGATAATCTCGTGACCCAAGCATGTATGTAAGGTCGCAACGGACCATACTTGATCAATTCTTAAGTGGCTCGATCAGAACTCACCTTTATCTAGGTCCCAAATAAGGACAGGGGGGGGGTTAACCTGAATCATGTTATATACAGTGATGATAAGACTGTATCGGTTATTGTGTTGCCTGGTGCGTACTGATGCACCGGGTTGAACTGAATGGTTTTCCCGTTATGAGTGCCTACGCCGGGAGAGCGCCCGTCAAGGGTACGTACGCCGACCGAGAGCACGCCTATAACCAATTCTGCAGACGTGCGTAATCCAGTTGACCAACGGCGAGACTAGAGTTATCAATATTGCAATTTATGGTTAATAAAGTGATATTTATTGTAGCAGGTGCGCTGTGTGTTCTTTACCAAACATTGAAGCCCCAGTGTAGAATTGGATGGCGCGTCATTCATGACAGGCTCGCATTTCCCGTCTGACAGATTATTTATATTGTTATAATGTTTACTCCTCAGCCGAGTCTCTACTAGCAATACCTTGCAATATTGCGCTGAATTGTTTAGCACCGAATTCTTTTTGCGATTAATTCAAGATATCTAACTCTGGCCAACGTGGATGTCTCACGTGTCATTTCTTCAATACTTCAGCTTCATTTAGTTCCACGTTAAACTGGTAATTAATATTCTGTAAATTTGTATGTTGATCTTAGTTGTTCTACGACAAACTGTATTTATTTAATTTTCTGAGAGAAGAGTGATCAACAGTATTTTGGCAAAGACGGCCCAAAGACTTCATCTTAGAGTGAATGGTCAGAGAAAATTCATTAGGAAAAGGCAAATGCTTAGAGGTAAACATGTTTTTGGACCCGACCATGGCTGGGATAACTTCAGTATTCAGATCATAAAAGTCGTCTACCCATTTACCTTGGAGTACCCCTTTGGATTTGAGAGAAAAATCCGAAAGCGGGAACCGTTCTGGATGCTAGAACTTGGGTCAGTGGTTTCGTATGGTTTAAATGGTTTCGGCAATGTTACAAACCGCCGTTCAAATATATCCAATACTACCCAGCTATTTGAACCCCACCAACGGAGATATCGTATTCATATGCATTTCACATAAGTACACTAAATCTATAGCGACAAAATATTCAATTACTCTAATGGACTTTGAATGGAACTTTCGCCTCAGGTTATAGTTGTGAATGTGAATCGTCGATCATTATCTTTACACCATGCAAGCATATTGTGACTGGTAATCTTGATGTAGTGCGTGATAAGGACCTAAAAACACTCCTAGTGAAGAAACCTAAATATAGAGATAAATATAAGTATAAATCTGGAGGCCGACCATAATACAGTCCTCACTGCATTGGAACAGTACGTTATTGATTGATCTAAGCCAGAAAAAGTTGAACCTACAGTACTCGCTGATTGGCTAGACCTCAAGGTCGTTGAAACAATCCGTCATATTGGCAGGAGTACCCTTCCCCAAGCAAAACATATACTGAGAAACCTCAATTCACAAGAAGTTCTTGCAAACCTCCAGAGTAAATTCGACATTGTCCCAGCAGACAAAGCTCCAAATAATATAATATTCATATGTAAATATTACTATTACCAGTTGCTTTTAAGAAATTGAGTGTAAGCATACCATCATCGAATACGTCTGCTTTCTCCCAAACCGCATTTACTCTGAAAGATTTATTAAACAATCACAAAACGTTTCTCGAGGAAAGATGTATTTGTCTTTCAATCAATCATAATGACATACCAAAAGCATAATAGATTCCCAAAATGAATAAATCACCATAAAAAGCTGACTCATAGCCGGTTCTAGAAGGTGCAACACCACGTTTATTTCAACGCTGTTGATGAAGGCGCTTCAGGAGGCAAAACCATTTTGGAAAGGGTATTGGGTCAATATTTCTAAACACTACGGCGTTGAATGTATGCGGATATTGAAAAACTCAAAAAGTGTTACGGAAGCACTTGATGGTAACGATCACGTACCGTACAGACATGTATACACATGGGATTTCTCGACTCTCTATACTACAATACCTCATCAGGACCTTATTGACCGTCTGAGTTCATTAACAGTATCTTTGTTCAGTAAAACTGATCGCCGATATGTTAATGTCAGAAGTCATAAAGCATTCTTTAGTTCTACTACATACAGGGATATCATTGATGGGATGTTTCTTTGTTTATAGAATAGAATTTCTCATTAAAAATATCTATCTGGAATTTGACAACACATATATGAACAGATTATAGGTAAACCAATGGGTACTAATTGTGCGCCCCTGTTGTCTGATCTATATCGGAGCAACGTTGGGCTCGGTCAATACTTGGATGGGTGACCGGGTGCTGTACAGGCAGGGCTGATCAGTGAAATGATAATAGGAACTGTGGACACTAGTGTTCTAGCACATGTACGCACCGTCGTGATATGACTGAAAAATGTTGAAAACGACGTTATATCCCACTCACTCACTTCTCTTATGAATACGACTATGAGCAGTTTCACAAGCCGATCAATTCAAAGCTGGTTCTTTCTCATTCACCAAGCGCTATTCAGACGATCTTATCGCTGTGGATAATCGCTATATTAATGACGCAGTGAATTATATATATTTACCTTCACTGAATTTGAAGGAATCTACATATAGGCCTAACGGCACATCATATTCAAACATATATCTCTATAAAAATGAAGCGAGCCTTCACTCTCGTCGACTTTAGTACAAAAGAGACGACAAAAGAGACAATGTCGACATCCTAAACAATCCTTTCCTGGACAACAGTATTCCAGTGGGACCTGCATATGGTGTATACATATCTCGCCTAGTATCGTTTGCTATATCCTGTGGTAAATGTGACGATTTTAATCAACGTCACAAAACAGTATTGCAGAAACTTATTAAACAGGGCTATACCATATACATATCGCACACGGATAGCAAAATACGAGCGTAGCGTTCAAGATCAATGGCTTTATCTTTCGTAACTTGTGTCTAGTTCCGCTTAACCCGGGGCTAAGGGCCTTATGTATTTCAAGATCCTCATGCTGTTCATATGAACAGTCACAATCAAAGCGTGACCGAGATACATCCTTCTCTTGATGACGACTTTACTACGAATAGCATGGATTAAGAGTTCTGATCAGCGATACGGATTTGATATTTTTGGAAACTGTTGACCGCTTCCCTCTTGCAGAAAACTAGCCTATGTTTATGTATACTATGATTTTTTTTGAATTTGGTGCTAATGCTGTTATATGGAATATGGAATAGGCCTTTGGATCATGGACGCGGAGATTCTTTAATGGACGACGGTTGAATAACGAATGACGGACCAGACGCTTGTAATCGTAACAGTTGAGTAATGCGTATTATTATTATACCTCATGTAAATTCGTAAGGTTTTCATTGGTTGACAGACTGTCACGTGTCATTCTACAAATCGTGATGTTCAGTGATGATGCAGTCATATCTTGCCTTACCGTTGAATAAATGTCATGTACCACGGCAGAGCGTTGAACATGACATTGATTCCACGGCGACATCTGTCTGACTAAGAGTTGCCTCCCATAGTGCGCGCGCCAACATTCTCCCCGAAACGAAGATTGATGTGTGTACATGTATGTCGGCCTGGTGAGTATACGTCGGCCCGTTGGTGATAGAAATTAGTGAATGTGATTTGGTAATTGACTGAAATAAATTTGGCATCTTTTCAAAAGGTACGTAAGATCACCGAGAACGTTACTCTACCAAATAATGCGATTGAGTCGACAAACAAGCCGAGGTCGAACAGTTGATCATGACACGGCTTTTTGAAATCAACAACGGTCGCGCAGTTTTGAACACGATATGCTTATTTCATCGTACCATCCTTATTCAGATAATTATAAAGTCCCATTTTATTCAGATATTACATTCGGTATAATAAAACAACTATTGCATGTAATAGAGTGGGATATCACGATTTGTCAGCTCTCGACAAGTGATGCTGCGCGCCCGTTGTACATCACTTTTCTCGAGCTGACAAATCGTGATGTCCCACTCTATAACATGCAATAATTGTATAATACTGACGTTGTTTCAATCTTGGTGTGCTATCTGAGATATTGCTAGACAAAAGCTCATAAAATGTGTTGATCTCTCGCGAGACGGGTTGGATACCTGGTGCGAACAGTTGTGAACATCTGTTTCAGAATGGCGTGGCTGTATGCAAGCGCTGACTGTATTTGACATTGATTTTGTATATACCGGACTATGAATATGGAATATATACTTGTATATGGCATCGACGTAGGTCTAACTCAACTGCTGTGCTATATTTTCCTCTACCTGCGGATGTTGCTAAGCTGAATCTTCCAACGTTGCTACATAGGATTAAGTTGCCATTGCCCGTTTTAGGCTCCTGTCTAATCCCCAGCTCTTACACCAGTATTTCGTTGTAACAATACATTAGAAATCTATAGTGTCTTCAGTGGTTGTCGGTTGGATAATGCGACTCATTCTATCATGAACGCGTAAATTATCTGTGAACGACGACAGCTGGCTACTATATGTCGAACATTTTCTTTGTTTTCATTGTCATGTGGGAGTCCTAAGAATTGTGAGCTCTTAAGTGGGAGGTTATGAAAATGAAATGACGTCAGGTAACCAAGTTCATTCCTCCCGGCCTTGGATCCCAATCACAAGACTTTTGTTACGAGAATAAATGACTCGTGTGTCATTAATGTGAATTTGCCGTCGTGTGTGTTGGCCAAAGTTAATTCCTTGCTCCTCGCCTACAGGGATCAAATTTTATCAGATTTGTGTCCGTGGAAGTAAGGATTGAGGGAAGATTGTTATTCGATTCTTTCCTTAGGGCGTTTTGTCGAGCACGTCGTTCGTCTTCCGGTCTATAAGCTTTATCACGTTTGAAACCACGGTGCTACTGAAACTCTATACACTGTAAAAATTGGTGACATGTTTAACGTCTCAAAATGAAACATGATTTTGTCCCAACTTTTGGGACATGTGAGTACGTGTATGTTTCATATTAAAACGGCTTCATGTTTCAAATTGAAACACGTGTCCTTTTCACATGAGTTAATGATGTCTCAATATGAGACATGTCTTCAATAAGCACGTGTTCGTTTGAAACATGTAACGTTCTACATTTTGAAACGTCTTGTGTACACATGTCTCAAGCTGAAACATGTTAGAGCCGACTACATGTTTCAAAATGAAACGTCTAAGCCCAAACATGACTTTGTCCCAACTTTTGAGACATGTCACAAGTGAAACGGATCTGTACATGTCTCAAACTTGGAAGTGTTTCAAAACAGTCTACATCCCATTACGTGTTTCAGGAGACTGTCAGACTGGCATGTGCATGATACCGGTACTGAAACGAAAACATTCATCAAAAATCAACATACATCAAGTTTTATTCTCTTATATTCGTTGGAAGTCAAACTCAGGAACATGTATTGTATGAACAAGCAATAACCATATACAGAAACACATAAAACAGACTGCTCCTCAGGTTAACTCAAACCTAATAATGATTTCAAACAGATACATGATTGGTACATCAGAATCCCTGATGTGAACCCCGTTACCATACAGTGAAAATTGTTCATATAACAATAATGTGCTCAAGGTTTGATTCATTTATATCACGGACTCCCACTTAAAAGTTAAAGATAATTTACTCAAGTCTCAACTTGCCATATTGGTCCGTTGACACGACATTGTCTGATCTGTGATAAAGTATTATCCCATATTGTATCCCATGTCTAATCCGGCACACTGGAAACATTTCTGAACATGGGTACTGTATTACTTAGGCCTACAAATATGGAATTGCTGAATGATACTGCCTTTGTTATTTTTCCTGACATGCTACTCGCGATTAACTATTTCTGTTTCCGGGTGGCTGTAATTTCATTCCATTTTGGGGTATGGAATACGGATCGCAGATGATTATTAAAATCAGGGCTAGAGGGCTGGATTCGTCTCGAGTTTTGCAACATTGATCACATTGTGGGATGAAGTAGAAACATTGTTGACACTGAACACTATTCAATATTCCAATACGTATGAAAAATAATGTCCATTCTGTCTCCTTCTGATTTATATATGCCACTAAGGCCGAATCTCGTCCAACGCTGTAATGACGTACGCAATCGTATTGACTCTGTTCAAAAAAATCTCCTGGTGCGCTACACATTCACAATTCAAAATACTGAATGTACCTTTGATCACACGGAGAACACAGTTGTTATTTCTTTCAGTGCTGCTCACATTAGTGCCCCATAAGTGTCACTTTTATTCTGGCAACATTGCTATGTATTTTGTTGGTGTGCCGTGATATGACCATATGTTTTGAGTGAATACTCTTAAATTCAAAATGTCGGCCATGTAGGGTTCCAGTAAAGAGTCAAAATTTGGGCTGGGAAAATCTTACAAAAAAAATTGATAAAAAATGCATATTTGGAATATGACGTAACTGTGAAGTCTTCAAAGCGGCTATCTTGCAACAAAAAAATTCACACTTTTTAGTTAAGCTGATGTTGTGAGAAGTTTCAGACCTCTATCTCAATGAGCAAAGACATATTTGGAAGGAGAGGGGTAGAGTGAAATGGCGCCTGGGCAGGCCTCAAATACCCTAGGCCTGGTTGAGATAAATTGTTATGCAATTAATTCAATTAAAATGCTCAGTCGATTAATCCACAATTTCGACATATATCTTCCGGGTCGCTAAAGACCAGAAATAAATATGTAAAAGCCAGTGGTAATCATATCTTTGTTTGCAAATTGCTAAAGCTCTCTGTCGAAGTGTGTGAAGACGACCTGGTATGTAATTCCATGCATCAGACAGCACTATCCCTTTTGTACTCCGCTTTTCTTGACACATGTCGTCATGCAACTCGGTTGCACGTGTTTCAGCGTTGATGTTTCAAACAGCTTTTCGGACCGTTATAGTGAGACGCCAGCGCGATTGAAACATGTCACAACTCTCAAATAGTTGCATCGTTACGTCTATGAGACATGTTTTTGTGGAAAAATAGGGTGAAACATGTAGCATTATGAAGCATCTAACATGTTACCATCTCAAAATGAAACGTTAAACATGTTTCCACTTTTTACAGTGTACGTCGAAAGGGTGGATGGGAATATCTTGTAGTTCAATACCGTCGAATTGTATTCTAGAAGACGTCATCATTCACATTTCTGTGAAAGCAATTTTGATAAATAATTGTTTGAAGATCTTAATGATTGAGGATCAGACACACGCACAGACACCATCACAAATGGCTACTTGAACAAAACACGCGTTCAGTAAGAAACATATTGAAGCAGTTGGAAGCCCAATATTGAAAAATATCTGCATCACATTTCTGTTGTAAATGTTAAAATTTGAGTTGTCTGTATTCGCTTTTTCAACGCCACACTCAACTGAGAACGTCTTACGAGTTGTCACAGCGAAACAGCTCACCATTTAACAATATATGAGTTGTCAGAGCATTTCCATCATAGCTCTCTAGATTTGTATCTAATACCGCTTGTACCGGTGCTAGGGGCCATGTGGTCATATCATCCAACTTGCCACATGAACAGGTATAATAAAAGCGTACCTGAGATACAACACATATGACGAATCGTTAAATTCTTGGTATGTGCTTTAGATTAGGTTAACAGGAAGACTATACTGTGAAGTCATGTGGCTCTGTCAGTATGTCGGCACCTCTTCCCACTTCCCTTATATGTGTTGTAATTAACATCTTGCATATCGCTCCAATTAATCGTCGTGCGATTTTAAATGGGGTTGATCTCCATTATAAATACATGTACGTTTGTATGGCGTGTATCTGCTCACGAACTTAATTTGACATGCTTGTGTTACTGTTTTAATTTGGAGTTCACGAATCGTGTTTAAAACCATTGTTGTCTCCCGCCAACAGCTCTCTCCGCCTTAAAAACGCCGGGCGTACGTACGTAATTCCGTTTTTCTGTGATTCCATTATTCCGTTGCACATTTCGTGTCCGACCAATAATTTGAGAAGTATTGAACCGATCGACTTCAAACTTGGAGAGAGTCTTGACATTGGTGAGAGGACGGTTGGCATTTCTTTAGTTAACTGTGTAATCAAAGATGGCTGCCATCAGTCATGTTATTGACCTTCATCTTGGATTGTCAACAATTTCATTTCTACACATTTGTCAGACCAATAACTCGACCGAGAACTATTAAACCGGCCGACTTCAAACTTGGAGGGTGAGTTGACATCGGTGGGAGGGCAGTTGGGGTTGTTTTTCAGTTAACCTGTGTAATCCAATATGGCCGTCATCAGCCATCTGGCATTGTCAGCAGTTGGATCTTTGTACATTTCTTGTCCAACCTATAACTCGATAACTACTGAACCAATCGATTAACTAGGCATAAGTAACACGACAGATGAGATTGCTTTGTCCGAGATCAGCCATCTTTTGTAATTCACAAGCCATTTTCAGCCCTTCCCCAAGCAAATCAAGTACTGAGAAGCCCCAATTCGCAAGAAGTTCTAGCAAATCTCCAGAGCAAATTCGTCATAGTCCCAGCAGACAAAGCTCCAAATAATATAATATTCAAATGTAAATATTACTATTACCAGGTGCTGGTTGGAAGATTTATTTAACAATCACAAAACGTTTCTCAAGAAAAGAGGTATTTGTCTTCCAACCAAACATAACGATATACCAAAAGTATACTGGACTCCCAAAATGCATAAATCACCATACAAAGCTAGATTCATAGCTGGTTCTAGAAGCTGCACCACCAAGCTTCTTTCAACCCTGTTGACGAGGGCCCTTCAGGAGGTAAAAGCATTTTGGGAAAGGTATTGCGCCACTATTTCTAAAAACTCTGGCCTCGAATGTATGTGGATATTGAAAAACTCAAAATGTCTTACGGAAGAACTTGATGCTAAAGGTCACATACCGTATAGACATGTATCCACCTGGGATTTCTCGACTCTCTATGCCACAATCCCTCATCAGGACCGTATTGACCGCCTAAGTTCATTAATAGTATCTGTGTTCAAGAAAACTGATCGTAGATACATTAATGTCGGAAGCCATAGAGCATTCTTTAGCTCGACTACATACAAGAGATATCATTCATGGGATGTTTCTCTGTTTTTAGAGTTGCTTGAATTTCTCATCAAAAATATCTATGTAAAATTTGGCAACACAATATATCAACAGCATATAGGTATTCCAATGGGTACTAATTGGCTGACCTATGTCTGTTCTCTTATGAATATGACTATATGCAGGCGCTTTCAAAAACCGATCCATTCAAACCCGTTCCTTCTCATTCACCAAACGCTATATAGACGATCTTCTCGCTGTGGATAATCGCTATATAAATGACGCAGTGAAGGATATATATCCACCTTCACTGGGTTTGAAGGAAACTACAGATAACCCTACAGGCACATCGTATTAAGACCTATATCTCTATAAAAATGAAGCGGGCCTTCTCTCTCGTCGATTGTATGACAAAAGAGATGATTACAATTTCGACATCATAAACTATCCCTTTCTGGACAGTAATATTCCAGTGGGACCTGCACATGGCGTATACATATCACGCCTAGTAGCATTTGCTAGATCATGTGTTAAATGTCACGATTTTAATCAACGTCACAATACATTGTTGCAGAAACTTATAAAACAGGGCTACACCACCAAACGCCTCCACTCAAAGTTTCTCAAATTTGGCGATACATATCGCATGCTGATAGCAAAATACGAGCGTAGCGTGCAAGATCTATGGCGTTACGTTTCGTAACTTGTGTCTAATTCCGCTTAACCCGGGGCTAGGCGCCGTATGAACCCATGTACTTCAAGATCCTCATGGTACTCATATGAACAGTCACAATCAAAGCGTGACTGAGATACATCATTCTTTAGATGACGAATTTACAACGAATATTATGGATTAAGAATACTGATCAGCGATACGGATTTGATAATTTTGGAACATCATGATGTCTTGCCGGCATCATTGAAAACTGTTGACCGCTTCTCTCTTGCTTGAAACAAGCCTATGTTTTTGTATACTATGATTGTCTTTTTGAATTTGGTGCTAATACTGTTATATGGAATAGGTCTTTGGATTATGGACGCGGATATTCTCTAATGGACGACGTCTGAATTATGAATGACGGACCAGACGCTTATATTTGGATCTTGCGCGAATAATAACTCGAGAATGATTGAACCGATCGACTTCAGTGTTGGGAGTGGATTGACATCGGCGGACGGAAGGAGGTTGGGATTGCTTTTCAGTTACCTCCGTTATCCAAGATGGCTGCCCTCAGGAATCGGTATTTTTTAATTATGTTTTATTTAGCAAACCGAATTCGAAGAATTATTAACTTTTCTAGTGACGGAGTACGGTAATAACAGAATCTCACGATGCACAGAGACATATGATTGTCAGTTTATCCAAAACAAAGTTATAAATTACCATTTGCTGGGGAGAACAGGAGACTGGAAATGAAAGAAAATATTCCAGGGACTGAAGACCACCTGATCTCACCACAGATTTTATCTCCAATTACCCTGAGCACAGGTGTGACCAAATTTTTGTTATCTATTTGCCTTAGGGATTTCGATGGCAAGGACGCCTCTATTTACAGGTCCATATTCCTGGCACAAGCACGCAACCAATCCATTCTCATTTTAAAATCCACCCGGAAAATTCCCCCCAAAAACCCATTTTCTGTGAATGGCAGAGGCGAGGGTAGAGATGCAAAGGGGGTTCAAACATTCCACACAGTACATATTTCAGTAAACCTATGTCAGAAATTTAACAAAATAACGTCGTCAAACTTGGATATGCCAGGAAACGGTTTCAATCAAAAAGACTACACTGGGCACATAATATAAAATGGAAGTACAGGTACAAACTTTCATGAATGAAATGAACAACGACTGAGCAATTTGATAGAATTCTCAACCAGCTTAGCCTTGGAGCTGTCACAGGGACTATCTCGCCTGCAAGAAAATGTTTTGTGCTACACGCTTAAAACTAAACTGTTGAAAACCTACTCGTAAAGTGTTGAAATACCCCTTTAAGTGTGTCCACAGGCACTGCTCTTTAAGTGTTGTCCCTGTGAACACACTTAAAGGGTTATTTCAACACTTTACGACTAAGTTTCAACAGTTTAGTTTAAGCGTGTAAACGGATATAATATATGAATGAAATATTCATCGAGAGTTCAGGCGGTTTTCTTGGATTGATAATTAATTTGCTGCACTCACAATACTAATCACAGTAGCTTCTACTAATCAGAACGTTCCTTTATCATGTTAGGCAAATCTCTAAAACGGAGATAAAAAGTTCGTTTTCGCTTAATAACTTTTGATTCCTTCTTATCGAATGTTCCAAAACTCCAGGCACATTAATCTATTTATTGTTCCATATCTTAAATTAATTTGCCATTTGAAGACCCAGTCAATGTTGTTTCCATAGCATGGCAAATATTTGGCCTATTATTATGCAAATTAGATAGATGGCAATTTATTCTTTAATATCATCTGATGGAGATATATATGTCGGTGTGCGATTCAAGAGGATTTTTCTGGATGCATTATGTAAACTGATTTATTGAGCAAAATTATCTTTTGTACCTCCATTTTAGAGAGGGGGGTCGCCCTAACATGTTCATGCGTTGATAAAACATTAAAAAAAAGAGGAATCGCACGCACTCGCTTAGGTTAGACAGAAACTCGGTCTATATTTATTCTGGATCTCGATGGAGATCCAAACTGTAGCGGTGTTAACTGGTTACCATAACCTAGATATACACCGATCAGAAATGTAACGCAGCAGAGTTTCGCTAACCAACCAGTGATAGCATTTTATCTGACCATGGAGAACCGGGGTAGCTTTAAACCGAGTTTCTGTCTTCAGCCTAGGAAAGTGTAGGCGATTCATTACCTTATGTGTTAATAGGGTGTGTGCAAGGGTTTTCATTATTACTAAAAAAATATGACTGCATTTCATTACAACTTACAGCACATATAAGGGAAGTGAGAACTAGGTCCCGACATACTGACAGAGTCACATGGCTTCACAGTATATTCTTCTGGTTAACCTATTCTAAAGCACATACCAAGAATCTAACGATTCGTGATATGTGTTGTATCTCAAGTACGCTTTTATTGTACCTGTTCATGTGGCAACTTGGATGACATGACCACACGGCCTCTAGCACCGGCATAAGCGGTATTACATACAAATCTAGAGAGCTATGATGGAAATGCTCTGACAACTCGTATATTGGTAATTGATGAGCTGTGTCGCTGTGACAACTCGTACACTGGGAACTGGGGAGCTGTATCGTCGTCAGATGAAAATGACGGCATTTAACACAAAAGACTAAAAGTGATATCCAGGTGTCACTGTCCTCATCTTCTCGGCGATGTGAGACGATGCAACTGCTGTGAGAACAGTTATCACGCCAAGAAGGGAAATTCGGCATGAAACAGTAGGCATTGTCGCATCAGATAGGCATCGCTAAATATGAGCGCGATTATGAAATAAATAATCTAAACTGGCTTGAGCAATTTTGGGTGTATTAGAGTGTGGGAGTCATCATTTCGGTCTGTTTTTAGTTCTGTGAACTAGGGATCTGACACTTCAACAATGTGTCGTGGGTTCCAGCGTTACCTTCTAGTGGAAATGCAAAAAATCCTAAAAAAGCATTTCTGGCCCATTTTCGGTCAGAGTATTTATGTATGCCATTTTCTCCGAAAAACTACATAATACATTTGAAACTAACTGCCGATTTGAAATATATTACTTTCTTGTCATTGAAGGATTGGTTATTAGAGTACGAAGTGAGTTTTGTGAGAGGAAAAATAAATTGTACGTCAGCGAGACTACGACTCGCGACCCCGCAAAAAACACCGATGGTCTATCGACTGAACTATGGTTTCTCATACTATAATTAGGTATTCACGAATTGGGATATAACAAGCTCATCGTCATTTTCATTTTCACCATCTACAGCTCTGGAAACGTCTAGTCCACATTATATGCAATATTTCGAGACTCGAACAGACAGATAGCGCTAAATTTGCACTACGCCGTCAGATCTACCTTTCTAGACTGCATCATTTTTATCAATACCTTACTCCACTGACTTCTTTTAGTTTTCCGTACGAAATTGTCTTTTTATCTGCACCACGCGTGTCCATGGGAGGCTCGCGTTGTTGTTGTTATTCTTCTCCCGTTTTGAAATACACATGCGCTAAAATAGGCTGATCTCTGTCACAGTTTTCAACCACCGATCTCACATGACAGCCCAGCACTTTGGAATCCATTTGCAACTACACTGAGATAATCGGTGGAATGAATTATTGCTTCGTTGATTTTTGCTCAGACAGTCGGGTCAATTGTCAATTCATCACACAACATAGGAAACTATTTACATCTATGTTTCAGCCGCTTAAAAGCTGATCATCGACAAATCAGTCACTGTCTTCAGCTATCACTGACAAGCCCGTGTTTTAGCAATAACATCCCTGAACTGCATATATACCAAGGACGATGAACCACAGCCTGATCAGTGGTTCAACTAATTTACATAGGTTACAGTTTATAGACGAATAGCTTAATAAGTTAACTACTTCTAGTAATCGTTTTTTTTCTACCCAATCTAGATAATTGACAAATTGGTAGTAAGTAGACAAGTATCGTATTATAATTATAATTATTGATGAATAGTATTTGTTATGGAATTATAGATTCTGCATCACAATAACCAACGCAACAATTACGTTCCAGAATTAAGGCAGGGGGGTTTGGGCAACTCACCAACTTTCGTCGAATAATATTGTTTAACTTTCAGAAATGACACTTTGGTATGAGGTTTAGCTTGGCCGCATCACCCCCGGAAATAACCATCTCACCGCGAATGAATACACCTCCCGGGTTCACTCCCGGACCGGAAGTGCACTCAATGACCTTTGACGATGCGAAAGGGGCAAACTAGAGTTATCTCCCCTAAATAGGCGCGAAGATGCTCAGTTAGTACTACTAAGTTATTTCACATTATGATAATCCTGAAATTCAAGATGCCTAATTTTCTTTTCTAATGTGCATGAATTTTTGCTCATACGAAGACCACCCCTTCCACTGATAATTCTTTCACTGTATTACTGCCACAGTCGTAGGTTTTGACTACAATGATTGATTGATTGAAATTGTAGTTTAAGGACCGCCTCTCATACGGGTTTCGCGTCCCATCAACTGTTTTATTTAAATTTCACTTAGTTCATTCAAGATCTTTACAAGCGCTATATTTTAAAATAAATAAATAACATTGAGAGCAGAGTGAGATATGAATAGATGGGAGGAAGAATCGACTATGCACAAGTACGTCCGTCTGTTTTTTGGACAGGTTATACTATATGTTCATTGCTTATTGTACTTGTAATCGCGTGGATGATTCCTTCGTCTTTGTACCCCTTCGTAGGAAAACGTCGTCCCCCCCAAAAAACAAAAAAAAATGGGAGAGCCATGGGCGTCGTCAGGATTTTTCGAGAGGGGATCGTTTCTCGTGCTTTAGGGAGCCCAGTACTATGATGTCCAACATACGAAAATAACAATGTAGTCATTTTTCATTGTTATACGGTCAGAATAAGGGCCGCGAGTCCATATATACGCGGGATCAATAAATTAGTCAATCGATCAGCGTATCTCGCCACAATAAGACAATCACACATTATAATTCATTAATTATGCTGAATAAATTAACCTGCACGGAGAAAATTTATATTTCACATCGTGCGTACTTCTTGCGTAAATTGATTATTGTCAGCTCAATTGGATCTGGAGAGAGCTGATCACCGGTATCATGTTCTTAGTTTAACCTTCATACCACTAAATGATTAACACTGACGACCATGTTGGGGTAATTGTATCTCGCCGTTTCCCTAATTAAGTCTAGATTTTCATATTTCGGCAAGAAATATGTTACAACCTGACAAACCTCTTGACAGGTGTTGCCGATCTAAATTCTGTCTAATACGCGCGCTCGTGCAAATGGCGGCATACTTTTGGCCTTTTTTCTCCTTTGAGAAAGCGGTGCACAGGCACCCAAATAGTCCCTCTGGGCACCGCCTTATTTGGTCCTTAGTAAAGTCAGATTTGCAGCGAAACCGAACACATATACCCAAACACCTACCATTGGCCTTCGATTATTCCTCGCAGAAAGAGGCAGAAAAAAGTCAGATTTGCAGCGAAACCGAACACATATACCCAAACACCTACCATTGGCCTTCGATTATTCCTCGCAAAGAGGCAGAATTTTTTTTTAAACATGACAGTGTAACGTCACAGGGTTTGATGCATGTATAGTTTTCTATTCTATTTTGTTCACGAAATATACTTTTATATGCGGTTGGGTATCAAGAGATTTATTTTGAAAAATATATATTTTTGTTAGGATCATTAGAGTATTTATTGCACATATTTGTTTGCTCCGTCTGAATAAAATTGTATCCTTTGTTATTTCTTCATCTATGCCAAGTTCTTCGTGAAGCTTCTTTTGGAGATCAGACCACAGAGGTTTGACGATACTGCACTGGAAAAACAGATGCTCCGTTGTCTCTCGTTCCATCTTACAATATTCACACAGGCATGACAGTGCACTCGCTGAGCGATCAATAAATAATAAAAAATAATTATAAATCAAATTTTCATCAGAATTCGGTCAGAACTTGCTGGTAACAGTCCCCTAATGCACGTTCATGCCAAAAACCAAGGTTTTAATGTCAACGGTTCTCCTTATTTTGCCGACGAAAGATCCGGATGGACTCACTCACTGAGTACCGGACAATTTGCAAATGAGATGCCTAAAGGGGTCAACGGATCGGGACTATTTTTTTAGTGGTCTGATGGCTTAAGTAAATCAGCTATGATATGTTTGCGAACTATCGTCTGTCCGAAAGCTACGGTAGGTCAAAATCACAAATGATGAGATGACCGAATTGCAGAGCGCTCCTTCGTGGCGGACATTAGAGATCTTCTTTTTTTTTTGCTCATTGGTTATTCAAAAATTTAAAGCTGACAGTTGCCAATAAATAGATTCAATGTAATCTTTCCAGCGGTAATTCAGACTGTTGACCATCTTTGGAGCATTTGACACGTGTCTATAAGAATATTTATCTTTATATAAGGACAAAAGCTCATAATGTGAAAAACTTCTCTCCATTATGGAATGTTGCCACATTATGGACTGTCCAACAGCTAAATTGGCGACTTAGCCTAGACATCTTCATTTAAAACTTGCGCTATGCCCCGAAAGTGCACTAGGTTGCTACACATGATGGAGAACGGTTGCCTATGGGAGTTTGGATTTCTTTTCGATTAGCTATATGTTCAAGTGACCACATCCACCAGCGTGGCTGGTACACTTAAAAGCTATAACATCCGTGAATTCATGGGAGAGTCGCCGCTATATTTACCCACCACCAGTCCATGCCATCGCTTATGAACATGTTGCCAATGCATAGAACAAGCAATATAATCGTGCTCGTAACAACTGCCTTATTCTGACATCGATATGATAAATCTCTGATTATTGTTCTGTTCTTTTACTACATTCCAAGAGACTTGGAGCGGTACAGCCGTCAGTGCCGAATAAGAACGAAAAATACACAGTTTCGAACCCCCGTCAGCATGATCATGTGGGCACACTAAAGATTAGCCGGACGTAATATTCTTGAAAACCATATTTATAATATTTTAGAGCCTTGGACATCCCCAGAGAGAGGTTTATAGTCGCATTCATCTCAGATGCTTTCCTGTCTCAGAAAGGTACCAAATAATAATTATTATTATACCTCATGTAAATTCGTGATGTTTCCATTGGCTGACAACCTGCCACGTGTCATTCCACAAATCGTGATGTTCAGTGATGATGCAGTCATATCTTGCCTTACCGTTGAATAAATGTCATGTACCACGGCAGAGGGTTGAACATGACATTGATTCCACGGCGACATCTGTCGGACTAAGAGTTGCCTCTCATAGTGCGCGCGCCAACATGCTCCCCGAAACGAAGATTGATGTATGTATGTCGGCCTGATGTGTATACGTTGGTCCGTTGGTGATAGAAATTAGTGAATATGATTTGGTAATTGACTGAAATAAATTTGGCATCTTTTGAAAAGGTACGTAAGATCACCGAGAACGTTACTCATCCAAATTATGCGATTGAATCGATAAACAAGCCGAGATCGAACAGTCGATCTTGACACGGCTTTTTGAAATCAACAACGGTTGCGCAGTGTTGAACACGATATGCTTATTTCACCGTACCATCCTCATTACATAATTATAAAGTCCCATTTTATTCAAATATAACATTCGGTATAATAAAACAACTATTGCATGTCATAGAATGGGACATGCAATAATTGTATATTGTATTCTGCCTAATCCAAATATGGCGCACCAACAAGCACACGATGTCATTGGCGGCCATTTAAATAAAATTGTATTCGTCCTTTTCGATGGCGCAACGCTGATTTTCTTTGCTTCTTCGCTCTCGGGGCTCTTGAATATGATGTAGACTGAGTGATTATTTCCCTCACATTTTTTTTTTTTTTTTTGTAAACCCTGGACGAACCATTGGGCATTTATTCGTACATAGGTGTCACGAGTTTACATTCTTCCCCACGTCCTCACGTGACAGAGGAAAACGGTTGTGAGAAGAATAAATAAGTACCCTTTTGTTGATTTGAAACTTTGTTTTGATGGTTGTACTATGGAATGCTGTAGTGTGGTATTTTAATATTATAAGTCATTTCCTTGCATACAAATACTGATAAAAAACATCATGAATAACCTCACAATGTGATCCTATTATATATTTCTACGTTATATATATTAGTTAAGTGTCGATGTCTGCCAGGGGACACCACTTTTTCAGGAAATCTTTTTTTGTCAATGAATTCTTCTATATGTTTTGTTCGGAAAATTGCCGATCTTGCTGCTGTCCAATTAGGCTCCCTAGAGCATCGGTTTGAGGTGTAAATACTATTTTTAATCAGTAAGACAATATGGTTTAAGAGGCATGTCTTTTTGCCTGCTTTCCCCAGAATTACTTCTGTCCCAGTTAACCTATCTTGTAGTAAATGCTAATTTTTCCTCCAAAGGAAAAAGTCGTTCCATACGATTTGTACAAAACGACATTTCCAAAGCAAGTGGATTATGGTTTCTTTCTCTTCGAACAGAAGGTACAATTTGCTGATGGTATTCTGTGCCATTTTTCTAAGAAGTAACAAGCGACTAACTTACACTATAGCTTCTTCATTAAATTGGAATTGACTCGTTGTGTTTCATTGAGATGCTGGTGGTTAGTGACCTTGGTCGTTGACCTTTTGACCTAAATATTGGAACCCGTCAGGAATGATTTCCTGACTTCCTTTCAATCCACAGCGGCGATGACACATGGTGTGGTATGTGCTTTAGAATAGGTTAACCAGAAGACTATACTGTGAAGTCATGTGGCTCTGTCAGTATGTCGGCACCTCTTCCCACTTCCCCTATATGCGTTGTAATTTGAGAGTTATTCTTGCATTTCATAATCCGCATTCTTTTACAGACATGTTTTCAATAATGTTCTTTTTTGACGACCATCGTCTTTCCCTAATCTAGCCACCCACAAAGAATTCGGACTGAAGTCTGATTTTTTTTTTACATAGTGACCTTGAATTTTGAGCTACTGACCTCAATTTTGGTACGCAACATTTGCCTGTCCCTATATTTTTCTTTGTGAAATTGAGAGAAATCAATGGAATTGTTGAAAGGTTAAGGAACTGAATACCAGGAGAAGAATGACAAGGAAGGAGAATGCACATGCCATAGGGCTTCGCCGGACATAGCGAACATTGCCCAAACACTAGGATGAAATACATGAAAGCGCACATTTGAATTTACAAAATTATCTAACATAATTTTAACATAAGCTATACAGTCAGAACATTTCAGATGTTACTCGTTTGATATTCTGTTGATACAGTCCAGCATATATATCAGAACTAGACACTGGTAACGGTCAGTTTCAAAACTGCAATATTGAGCAGCATGATTGGCTGCTTTGAGGGTGTGGGTGATTTGTGTCGCACTTTCTCCGTCAAACTATTCAATATGGTGCAGAATGGCTATTTCCTGCAAAATAAATTAGTTTCAACCACTTTCAGCAATAAATATAAATAAATGGGATGCAAAATATAAAATAGGCAAATTTATGAGGATAACTGTGGTCATATTGTAAAATGACCTACTTAATACAAGCATGAGAGGGCTCTGGGCTATATTCAGAAATAGTTGATCAGCCATGATCATGCTTGAATCATTTAAGTAATATATATATCAGTATATAAACATGGACTCCAACTCATGAGTAGTGGCCATTTTCATGTTTCATTTGATTTTACAGGGTGAGTAAAAAAATGTCCACCTGTGGTTTTGTTAATTTATACATCTAAAGATATAATTTATTGTGTATATGAATATAACACATGCAAGGGTACTCCCTCTCTGTGCTATATCCACCCATTGTATTTTTATTTATGGACAAAAATATACAGATCATAATGTGTATAAACCAATGACGCTCATGGATAGAAAATGCATTCTCTACATAATGTGGAAATGCATGAAAACAAACACAAGAATGAGACACTTCACATGTTTAGCTGTTTTCAGGTATCTCTGTTGTACACTGTAATAATTGATGACACGTTTAACGTCTCAAAAATGAAACATGATTTTGTCCCAACTTTTGGGACATGTGAGTACGTATGTATTTCATATTAAAACGGCTTCATGTTTCAAATTGAAACACGTGTCTTTTTTCACATGAGTTAATGATGTCTTAATATGAGACATGTCTTCAATACGCACGTGTTCGTTTGAAACATGTAACGTTCTACATTTTGAAACGTGTTGTGTATACATGTCTCAAGCTGAAACATGTTAGAGCCGACTACATGTTTCAGAATGAAACGTCTAGGCCCAAAAATGACTTTGTCCCAACTTTTGAGACATGTCAGAAGTGAAAAAGATCTGTACATGTCTCAAACTTGGAGGTGTTTCAAAACAGTCTACATCCCATTACGTGTTTCATGAGACTGTTAGACTGGCATGTGGTACTGAAATGAAAACATTCATCAAAAATCAACATGCATCAAGTTTTATTCTCTTATATTCTTTGGAAGTCAAACTCAGGAACATGCATAAACAAATAATAACCATATACAGAAACACATAAAACAGACTGCTCAACAGGTTAACTCAAACCTACTAATGATTTCAAACAGATGCATGATTGGTACATCTGAATCCCTGATGTGAACCCCGTTACCATAGAGTGAAAATTGTTCATAAAACAATAATGTGCTCAAGGTTTGATTCATTTATATCACTGATCCACAAGATAATTTACTCAACTTGCCAATGCCATATTGGTCCGTTGACACGACATTGTCTGATCTGTGATAAAGTATTATCCCATATTGTATCCCAGGTCTAATATGGCACACTGGAAACATTTCTGAACATGGGTACTATATTACTTAGGCCTACAAATATGATACTGCCTTTGTTGTTTTTCCTGACATGCTACTCACGATTAACTATTTCTGTTTCGGGGCGGCTGAAATTTCATTCCATTTTAGGGTATGGAATACGGATCGCAGATGATTATTAAAATCAGGGCTGGAGGGCTGGATTCGTCTCGAGTTTTGCAACAGTTATCACATTGTGGGATGAAGTAGAAACATTGTTGACACTAAACACTATTCAATATTCCCATACGTATGAAAAATAATGTCCATTCTGTCTCCTGTTTTATATATGCCACTAAGGCCGAATCCCGTCCAACGCTGTAATGACGTAAGCAATCGTATTGACTCTGTCAAAAAAAATCTCCTGATGCGCTACACATTCACAATTCAAAATACTGGATGTAGCTTTGATCACACGGAGAATACAGTTGTTGTTTCTTTCAGTGCTGCTCGTATTAGTGCCCCATAAGTGTCAATTTTATTCTGGCAACATTGCTTTGTATTTTGTTGGTGTGTCGTAATATGACCAAATGTTTTGAGCGAATACTCTTAAATTCAAAATGTCGGCAAGGTAGGGTTCCAGTGAAGAGTCCAAATTTGGGCTGGGAAAATCGTACAAAAAAATCGGCCAAAAATGCATATTTGGAATATGACGTAACTGTGAAGTCTTCAAAGCGGCCATCTTGCAAATTTATTTATTTTCTTTTTTTTTTCACACTTTTTAGTTAAGCTTATGTTGTGAGAAGTTTCAGACCTCTATCTCAATGAGCAGAGACATATTTGGAAGGAAAGGGGTAGAGTAAAATGGCGCCTGGACAGGCCTCAAATACCCTAGGCCTGGTTGTGTTAAATTGTTAAATAATTCAATTAAAATGCTCAGTTGATTAATCCACAATACCGGCATATACCTTCCGGGTCGCTAAAGA
>JAVTVY010053993.1:0-28308 GCA_036873755.1 Hanleya hanleyi
ATCAATTATAATATTTTCATTTCTTGATTACTTAAATATTACTGTCTTATAATACTGTGTCAACTATTCTGTTATTCTTGTACAGTTATCCTGCTTTCAAACATCAAATGCAACGCAGTAGTGTTGAAAACTAACTCAAAAATGGATGTGCCTAAGTGACTCAACATGAAAATCTGGCGGTCATTTTGGAAAATCTTGTGAACAATATCTGGTTGGCTATTTTTACATATTATTTTAAATATACTGTCTCATAATAATTTAGCACTGCAGAACCATTTTGCTTTCGAAAATCAAAGAACTAACAAATACAAAGCTACGTGTGCCCAAGGTGTCCGTATTAAAAATCGGGTGGCCATTTTGGAAAATGATGACAGCCATTTTGGAAATCCGAGATGATCGTTATTACACCATATCTATCGTAGTGCTGAAACAATAAAATATTGGTATACCGACAGAAATTATATCGATATATTGTGTGGTTATTGAAATATTGAATGAAATAGGCTTCAGATGGCGGCCATCTTGAAATTCAAGATGGTCGACTCAGTCAAATGACCATTATCGTTTGTCTGTCTTTGATATCGTACTTTCCATCAATATTCTGACAAATGACCCAAAGAAAAAGTCCCAAACAGAAAAATAGTGCAGGATTGCTAATGCTATATGGGCTCCTGGCGGCCATTTTGCAAAATGGCCGCTGTGACCTACATAGGAAAAATTCGCAGTAGCTCCATATCCAGAAATGCTCTCTACGCCTCGATGTACACCTGTGCCAAATTTCATGCTTTTATGAAACAAGGCACAATCCGATGAAAAATCTGCACATATTGACTGGACTACCTGCTCGCTTTGCGCCTTCGCGAATTGGCCCTTCGCGAGTTGGTCCTTCGCTCTCTCGCAGGCCCAGCGGAGTGTTGGGAATGGAAAGGGGGCGAGGGGCCTGGGGTGGGCTCTAGCTCCCCCCCCCCCCCATAATTCTGCCGCAATTACTTCGTTCTCCAAGTAATTCCCTGCAAATAACTGTAATGACGGACGGGGTAGAGGTGTTTTTTCACATTTTTTTCTTTTTGCGTCCCTTGTCCATGAAATAACTTACTGTTAGCATGGCCCGTTATAAAAACTACGAGCGCCAGTTTTATTATTGCAGAAGTATAGCTAGCTAAATCATGAATGTAGATGGCGTTACTTCTGCAATGAATTTATCAACACCCCATTGCCTATAAGAATTATATTGGTTACGTCTACACAATGTGTCTGAGTTACGGTACTTTACACATAATTTATTGTAATTCAGCTTCACAGAAAACCACCATCGATTGCGTTTTCATGGTAAAAGAATTAGGAAAGAACTAAAATACACTTCATTGCAGAGTGATTTTATTCGCCAGAAATCGATCAGAACGCGTCTCCGGTGATCTAGACCCCAGGAGCTTCCGGGGCCTAGGCGGCCCCTGGACCCTCGCCTAAAGTCCTATGATAGTGGCCGTACCACTTTCAATTTGCTTCCGACGCCCCTGGTCCATCCTGACTGACATTACTGGCTATAGTCATAAATGTGCATTGGCTGAGATCACATTGTGCCTCGTATATACTGTGCGTATGGCACTGTTTGTAACTTTGCTCACTGCTGAAGATCTTATAACTAATAGCAGAAGTAGATGAAAACTAACGGGTCACAAAGGCATAGGATTGGCTACCAGATTTAGAAGCACAAGCCCCATTATATGTAACGGCTTGATCCAGAGAGAAAACGAAAGAAGAAAGTTGTTGTGCTCGTGACGATAAATTCATTCAGTTCGGCTTCCCCAATTCTGTTCTCTTGTTTCATTAAATAAATGTATCAACTTGGGTTACATTTCGTTGAATAAATATTACTGATGACGGGAGGTTTGCATCAGGAGTGTAAGAACGAATATCCATAGAATGCCGCATCTGACTGCTTTATTTGCATATGAATAGACTTTCGGGATGAATCTGAAGGCATATATTAATTAATTATTATTGTTACCAGTGTTCGTAACTAACAGTCAACAGACATTTTGTTTGCATGGAAGTACAAATAAATCAACCCAACATCGCCACGAGGAGTTAACATAGGCGAGCCGCGATTTTGATAATTTTCAGTGATATGCCGTGTCACGGTCTCTCATAAAACTCCCATGATTCATTGCATCACCTTTGGCGGTTTGACTTGGGACGCTGTAGTTGCATTCGCGGCTGTAGGAGTCGTTTCCTGACCTTCCAAATTTGTCTCCCCTGGCAGTTCGCCAGTTCCCGCTAGGAGGCAATGTTTTCAACTGGATGCGCTAAAACGGGTATTTATGCCGTCGATGATATTGAATACATCATTACATACTTCTAGTTTTCATGAACTTCTGCTAATAGCGAAATATACAGAATGGAATTGTCATCCCTACTCGGAGTTGCTTTTCTTCTCTATTATTGGAAAACCATCAGTGGTTCCAATGGATTAAGGAACATTTATTGTGTGTAATAATTGCTCAGAACAATAAGTCATTTACTACATGTATTTCTTGATTATCATCATCCGTACGCATGACACGATCGCACGTTGAAACTACCCTTAGCAACCTAAGATGTACATTAGTCGCGTGACTGTTTCTTCAGTCACCCAACATGCACCCGGGAAACTACTGGTAGACCTTGCCTGAAAATCAATAAACCATGCAGTAAAAAAAACACCTGTATCCATATGTGCTGCCGTTATTCCTACGAAGTAGGCTACCATTTGCAAATTGTCCGGTAATGAGTCAGTCAGTCAGTCAGTCCATCCGAATCCTTTCGTCGGCAAAATGAGGAGAACCGTTGACATTAGAACCTTGATTTTTGGCTTGAACGTGCATTAGGGCATTGTTACCAGCAAGTTCTGAGCTGACCGAATTTTGATGAAAATTTGATTTATAATTATTTTTTAATATTTATTGATGGCTCAGCGAGTGCACTGGCATGCCCATCGGGAATCCTTGGCTGTGTGTTTCATTGTGGCTTTTGAAGGTTCGCTGATACGCCATATCACGTTGGACACACCGGTTCTCGTAATTTTCACCGAAGTTAAGCGACTTTGAGCCCGATCAAGACTTGGATGGATGACCTCGTGCTGTAATGCTGGGCTGATAAGTGTCCAGGGTAATAGGAACTGAGGGCGATAATAGTTGCTACGCTAATGACTCACCAGCGGTGACATCTGGGAAAGTTAATAGTATCCACTGTCAATTATAGACTGCTATATAAATTCTCTCACGGTAGCACATAGGGCCCCCAAGTCATCTCTCGAGTACACACTTAAATCATATCAAACCCTACTTCTGTGACGTTAGTCACACTGCCATGTTGACAGGCGCTTGGCAAATTAGTCTGATTAAAATCAGATCGAACTCCATTATTTTAACCAGGCTGTTAGTCAGTAGTATCAGCGTTTTAATCTTGGCAAATTCTCGGCTGGCGATATAAAAATCTAGAGTGACCACAGTGACATTTGTTATCGGGATATCATGACATGAAGCGACGCCTGAAAATTTGATATATTCCTACAAAGTAGGCTCTCATTTGCAAATTGTCCGGTAATGAGTAAGTTTTTCAGTCCATCCGAAACCTTTCGTCGGCAAAACGAGGAGAACCGTTGACATTAGAACCTTGATTTTTGGCATGAAGGTGCATTAGGGGACTGTTACCAGCAAGTTCTGAGCTGACCTACTTTTGATGAAAATTTCTGGTGGTTTTTGATGAAAATCACTGCTGATTCTGACTCGGGCAGTGCCCATCTTAATATAGGCAGGATTTCAACTGGGGGGAGGGGAGGGATTTCCAAGAGTTCAGTTCGCGTCGGAATCGTAATATTGCCTACCCTACTTCGTAGGCCCTGTGACGTTATAATCACACTGTCATGTTAGTACTGATGTCGGCCCAAGTTTATTATTAATATAGTCGTGAACTTCAGGGCGTGTAAGAAATCAACAACAGGATCCACGTGCATTTCCCTTCTTTAGCGTGTATGGAAAACAAACAATGGCTACCATCATCCGAACGCATGGCACGATCATACGTAGAAACTTCTGATCATAGCCATGCTGTAACGGGTGATATCTGAGTGTGATAGGGCGTTTCCCAAATGGTCACATGCGATTGGTCCAGTGAGACCCGACATCAGCGCAATCACATTCATAAAATCAAAGTACTTAAAGTACTGATGTCGGGTTTACTTGAATTGTATTCACTGTGGCGTTTAAGATATAGTAATGTAGAAATGCACAGATAATTGGAAGAATAAGCTGTGATAACTTACTTTGTATAGAGTGGCAAATAATGTTATGTTTGCCGATGCAAAGTCTATACTGTTCCAAAGAAACTCCCATTTTGTTATATGCAGTAGTTTACTGTGTATGATTCAAATTTTTTCTTTCAGTTCAATACCTGTTTCAACACCTGTTTCAAACTCCTGTTTTCGATACCTGTTTCAACTCCCGTTTTCAGCAAAATAGATCAACTCAAGATTGCTTCAGCTCCAAGACTGTTTCGCTTGTAACACCCCCAGATATATCAACTCCACCGTCATTTATTTCCTGCAAAAAAATTCTTCTTCAAGACTGGACGGTCACTGTCGCCTGTCGGTGTGCTATCACTCCCCACACAGTCAGGTTGTTGACGCACAACTTTGATTACCAGATAATTACGAATTTGTCTACATTATAGAGAAGTAAGCTTTTGAAAAGAACTCATCTGTGATAAATAATAAACTTAACCACAATCACTGCTCAAAGACGAACTGCCTGATCTGAACAACGATAGATCTGATCAACATCGGGTGTGGAGAATGGACCGTGGAGAATGACCCTTCCCGCCGTAACAAATGATACCGGATAAAATAGTGTAACGAAAGTGCAGGTTGACAACGACCCCTTTCATAAATCACAGCTTCTGAATGTTACGTGACTATGTGAAATCGAAAGTTACATTGTGTTTATGTGTGCGGTTCACTTACCTGGTGGAATCCAACGCTGTAATTTTCCTAGAATGACCTATAATAATCCGGGAGACGGACAATGCCTCGAAATCCCGGTGAAGTTATCTCAAACGATCAGTTTGGACGGTGGAAGAGACTCTGGTGAGCTGACTTGCTTTGCTGTAGATGACGTCAGTCAGGAATCCGGAAGTCAACAAGGAAGAATATGCAGATTAGGGACAGTGAACTTTGCGGTCGTCGTGTGAATTAACTAGAGAGAGTTGGAAGCTGAGATTTACCAGTTACGTCCATTATGAATTATGGTTTGTTCCTCCATAGCCATATTTATCCAGCGAAGTCCAGATAAACTGATCGGGAAGTGTTGTAAGTGACAATAAAGAGGACGCTGTCATTTTCGACGTCTGTCTCTACCTTTATCCACAGAAGAGCGGTAGCCCTATATAAGCCGGACTCCCACTGAAACGAGAGAGACGAGCAGAAACTTCGAGGTGAGAACACGCACAAATCATTTGGGGAGAAGAAATCCAATACATTGCCGGGCCGGAGAAAGGCCGCCGCCGAATTGGAGAAGTGCCGCCGCCGAATTTGTGCCGCCGCCGGGCCGTGACCAGGCCGCCGAATATTATAGCATCGTAGCATTCATTACACACACTTACATTCACATGCTCGGGCTGTGTTTACCCTGCTTCGATCTCTATCCGCCTTCAACCGTATCGCACAGTTGAACGGATATTGCGCTGGAAGTTAGAGTATAGACACTTATCGCCAATGGTTATTCTTAATCTCTACTGTACGCTAGTACAGGCTCAGCTCTGGGAATTAACTAACGGCGTTAGTGTCGATAGCATGGTCATACATTAGCCGCATCTCTCCTTGCCTTCAACCGTATCGCACAGTTGTTCAGGGATTGCGCTGTGGTTAGTGTATCTATTAAGCTATATCCGGTAGGAGATGCGAGTCTCTGTGAAGAGGACATAGCTAAACCAAATCATACACAGTTCCTACATAAACAATTATTCATGCACACATGTACTTAAACCACAACCCACGGGTTGAAATACATTCACTCTAACACCCACAAGCTATAGGTTCGAGCCTATAGCTTGATAAATATACATCTACCCAGGCAATCGTACGATAAGCGATTATTCATTCACGCCTCCATAAGTACAGTCTCTCACCAACCTGTACATATATTGAGTAATTCACGGCTAATGATAGATTACTACTGTCTCATACAGTAGTATATAGAGGGGGAATCCTAGACCTGATGCCCATTTATTGCGGAAGACCCTGCAGTAGTATAGAGAGAGGGTTCAGGGGTCAACTGACCATACAGTAGTATAGAAGGAGGGTTCCTATACCAGTTGACCATACAGTAGTATAGAGAGAGGGTGCCGATTCCAGGTGCCCATACAGTAGTATAGGGAGAGGGTTACTAGACCAGGTGCCTGCCTATCCACCTTGTGTTATTGATGTCCGATCCTATGTGGACCGTGTAGCCGTGAACTCTAGCCTTGATGATTCATCCTTGGAGCCGGGCCGCGGAGTGAGTTGCCGTGAGCGGGGTTGCTGAAGCCTGGGGGTGTATTCCTACGAGGGGTGCCGTCTGCTGCTGTGGTGAGCCGTGCAGTTGAATAGTCCTGCGGTGTTACAGAGACGGGCCGGTGCCGTAGAAGCCTTTGTACTGTGATAGTACTGTCGTGCCCAGGCCGTCCGCATCCATTGACGGTTATCAACGCTTGGAGGGGCTTAGTCGTGTAAGACGAGACACGACGCAGTGTTCATCCATACGGGAGTGAACGAAGACCTGGGGAAGGAAGACACACGCTGGACCTTACCACGTATATCTGGGAAAGGACGATAGATGCTGGATCCTACTGCAAAGCCCTGGGGAAGGAAGATAGAAGCTGGACCCATCCATGAGAGAACCGGTCGTGACCAGACTGTGGCTGTGACCAGGCCTGCTCGCGAAATAGCTAGGGCTATCTATTTTATATATATTTTCTATTGAACTTCGGTTAATGATAACTATAAGAGTACAGATAATTCATAGAGTAGGGATCTTCTTTGCAGGGATTGTACGCTACCACGTTTTGAATCCTGTATACCTGCTCAAAGAATTATATGTCAGTATTGCATTAATTTGCTTTGGTTGTCATTACAGGTCTTCCTTTCCAACCTCCTTGATCCAGACAAGGTGGCAGGTTGAATCGAACTCCCTCGTTGGCCAGGATCAGTGCCCGAGTGCGTTCCCAGTAGCCTGACAGTTTGTCTTGGGGACCCTGCGCACTCTGTGGATCTGAAACATCCATTATCCCACGTATAGAAGTAAAAACGTTTCAATAGAATGGAAAGGCAAATTTTAAAAGAAATTGGAAAGATCAACTTTACTGCGATAATGTTCACATTATCAAGTTAAATGCACAAGCTACCGTGCATTGTAAATATGTTTATGACTGTCAGACAGAAGAACGATACTTTGTTATGAATGTTGTAAGGGGCATCAAATGAGAACAGTCTCCGGGCAGGAGATCAAAACTACACATGTGCAGAAGAAAACAGAAAAACTGAAGAGTGATACTAATGTAGGGTTTACCCTTGGTAAACCCGACAATAAAGACACACCTCCAGAAAGCGATCGATTGAAATGGTCTCTTGGTGGGCCTCGAAGTGCCCCCATCACAAAATATAAATCATATCATTGTAGCAGTCATTAGTCCGTATAATGAGTTAACAGACGACCACTGAGTTCGAGGTTGCACATCATTCCCCTTTATTGCAGTCACACAAGTGCCAAGAAAAACCCTGAATAAACAATATAAATACAGTATAAGAATCTAATACAGCAAATATATACATGTTCATAGGATATCTGAAAACATGTATCTCGGCGTGATATGTATATAAATATAGTATGATAGAATACGCCAAATATCACATTGGAGAGATAAGATATCAATACCATTCAATTAATCAGTGGGGATAAATTCAATAGATATTAAGTGCTAAGCTTACTATTTAAAAACTGCGTATGGCTTAACAAGTCTGACGTACACTATTTGAATAAGGGCGCACTCTATTTTGATAGAGTACAGGTGTATGAAGTTACGTTACATAAAGGATAACAACACTTACCCTGGCGGTGGGACAGGGGCAAACCAGAAACGGGACACGCCCTATTCAGTGGTACATTCTCGTAAATAGAAACTATAGGCACCTGTACGAAATAATAAATGTGCTTAGCTGTTGTCAAAACACATAACAAATATTTCACAATATTTCCCAAACGATGTATTGGAGAAAATAAACATGTGTTTCATGTAACCCGACATGAACTTACAAACTGCGCTTTAAACAAAAGCTCGGGTCACATGAATTACTTGCTGTAAATTACTATTAACACTTCGACAAATCAGTAGAAGCTGGACATAACTTGACAATAAACAAATGTACTTTCCTACTGAAAAGGACAACAAATTATATACAAACTATGTATTTTCAGACAGAAAATAAGGACGACAGAAAATGAGTACTATAAAATATAAACAAAATAATATATTTACAATCACTAATCTGTACGTTGCGGAACAGACTTTACGCCACAAATCAGAAATATAGATCTTATCGACGCAGTGAAATATCGACAAGTCTTTTTGTCGAGAGAAAATCCCGGGCGACTAATGCACCTCGGATTTAAACCGGCAAGTTCCAATAACCCAATCAAAGCTCTCAAAACGGAACACGTGTCCACCGTCTAGCGAATGGCCTTCGAGCTAAAAATCACATGATAACAGGACCAATGAAATTAAGTTAACAACCATACTGCGCAACGTGACACATCACGCAGTCAACCTGTAACCATCTCGGTCATCTATACGCGGTAAGACTGACCCTGGGATCGTGTGTATCCATGTTCAGCCTACTTTCGGCAACTGCTAGAGGGAATTTCCATAAATCAATATCACGTGACTTCGTCAGCCAATCAGCTAAAGTCTGCCGACGTAACCCCAACGTAACTCGCCATTTTCGAGTCATGTGATGAACTACTTGTTCAAAATTTCAGATCCACCACACCTCTTGGATGATACAAAAGTTATACATACCTATGTATTTTTGTAAGCCCAGGCAATATCTGTTTCAGAAGTGGTATGAAAACCTGTAATTTATCAGATTTCTCGAGTCTGTTCTCCGCCGGATGAAGGCCGAACAGAATCCGGTAAAGTACCGGATATCGCTCCGCAACAATGGAGACACACGATTCGCAAGCCATCTTAAGGATGGCGAAGTGTACGCAAATGATCACGCAGTATAGAATAATAATCCCTGCCATATATAAAAATGGACTGTCACATCATTTTCCTGTGAACTGCCGCCGATTTTATTTTTTTTCTAATATGTTAGGCCGTTTGTAATTTGATTTTTCTTAAGAAAAACAAAGAAGCATGCTCCATTATAGTGAGAAATAAAATAGCTAATTCGCACAACTTCGGATTGGTATCCAACAGTCTTGCGCCTCGAGCACTCAAGTGCAATCGACATGTCTCACATCTGAGATTCCCAGGTCAAAATATTTGAATTCAGATAATTTCATTGGCTCGTTTAAATAGAGCGGACATGTGACTTGATGCTTGGGGAAGCTGACATGGGGCGAAATACACGGAGAACGAAGCCATTGAGCTAAGGGTAGTGTTGAGTGGAACGTGAAATGCCCTTAGCAAGCTAAGATGAATGGCTACCAGCCAAAGATATTTTTTATTCTTCCTTGGTCATCGCCACCAGGCATGTTTGTCACACGGGTATTTCTCCCTGATAAATCGGCGTGTCAAATAATCTAATCAGTTGGCACAACTTGAAATGCTCTTCACATCTGTAATGACCTTATTGACCTTTGCCTGTGGATTAAATGAACAAATTATGACGTCACCATGTGCAATTTCAGCTGCCTCGGTTCAGGATCATCCTCAGAACAGGGATCCAATGCACCCCTGACCACAGTCAAATGTGGTCTCCGGGGCTGGATGAAACAGTCTACTGGCGAAACTGATGTTTAGATTGGACAATTCTCGATTTGAAAAGGGACCTTCGAAACAGTAGAGCGATGTAGGGGGGAGAGGCTAGTGAGTGACAAACAGCGGGTACATTGTTTTATTCGCTAACTAACCGAAAATGACAGAAAGGCTGTCATAACAACATGCACCTTTAGCATATCTAGAACAACTAATTAAAACACGGCGCTTTGATTTGCTTTCAGCGACAATGCTATACAGTCGACAAACACAAATCAATAACATAAACTCGTTAGCAGTGAAACCAGTGTAGGTTATTAATGAACAGATTTTCGGAGAAATTTTGTTGATGAATTAATGAGGTTATAGAAGAAGGTTTGTATCGGCGGCGTAATCTCTACGCTGAGAGCGTGTTAACGATATTTCAATTGCGAGCAGGGCTTGTAGCCCAGACGATAGTCGTTCAGCTGACATGCGCTGTTCGGAGTTTGGTTCAGGACCAGGGCGGAGGCGGAGGGCAATGACAGGGGGAGGAGGATGAAGGACAGCGGTATAAGAGGAGAAATGATAGGAGAAGGGGGATTTGTAAAGCCCAAACTCCAAGCAGGATTATTCTCCTCATATGTCTGTTCGATTAATCACTGCTGGATGTGAATTATTCATATATCCAAGAACCAGAACATCATTTCAAAATGTACATTTACCACACAGCCAGAAAAAAGGTGATACTTATCACCCTAAAATGGTGATCACAGCATCAACCAAAAAAGGTGATGAGTTAGAGCCATTACCCTTTAAAACCATCACCTTGAAAGGGTAATGACTATCACGTTAAAAGGGTGACGGCTATCACCCTAAAAGGTTGATCAGCAATGAGAGCAAATGTTTGAGTTGTCACCCCTAAAAGGGTAATGATTATCACCCTGAAAGGGTGACGACCAGGGCCATAACCCTAAAAGGGTGACAACATTGGCCATCACCCTTTTTCATCACCTTTAAAGGGTGATAAACAGGCATCATCACCATAAACAGGTGATGGGCTATCACCCTTTTTCTGGCTGTGCATTCCAATTTTCTTTATCAGATATACTCGGCATAATGGTATTGGATTCCATCTGTGTATGACGTTTTTATTTCGCTTTGAAAAGATGTTCAGGTTGGTTTTTTTGGTTCAAAAAACACCCGTTGGCTCTTTAACAAGGCGAAGTAGCCTACATTTCGATAACTAATTGTGTGCACGTTTAGGTCCATGGCCTCGTAGCACAGGTTTCCAAAACATATTTATCTAGACTGAATTAGCCCAACAGTGCTGCCTGCTTCAGGATTAATTAGCAAAACACTTCAAGATATCTCGTTAGCTTTATACCGCTCCTCGCGCAGGTATTATCAAAACAACCCTGCGCGGAAAGTTCCAAAAGACGTTTTCGCGTACAAGATGGCTGACGACAAAGCTAAAATCGAATGGCTGTAGCTTTGTATGAAAATTGTTGTGAAGCCTGTGTGGAGGAAAAGAATGTTCGCTGGCTAAGAGTGTCCGGCCCCTATCTTCTAATCCGGCTAGGACACTTTTCTCCACATTGGAGACAAGCGTCCGTCCTTTTAATTTTTGCAATACAAAAGGATATAAATAGGGACACTAATCACCGGACATTCTTATCCATTACGCCGGTTCGGAAAATCATAAGTGTAAGAGTAATATATGATATTTTCTCCTTTGATTTTTTAGTCATGTCATATAGGACAGTATGTTGCTTCGAGACAGACATGCCATATTGAATAATCCTCATTAGGTAGACAGAATGATTTCTCAAGATTCAGCCTTGAATTTGTAATCATCATGTAAGATATGCCAGTTTGATTTCCCGCCCATTTTCCCTCTGTTGAACACTTGGATATGACAGATACTAGTTGATCTTTCTCTCTTATTTCACAGGTTAGGGTGATCTCACTCTCTAAAATGAAGGTAAAAAGGTCATTTTTGCTCAATAAATCAGTTCACATAAGGCGCACACAGACATATCCCCATCAAATGGTAGTAAAAACAAAATTGTATAAGCAGAAGTTCAGTTACATTCAGGATTCTGAAGTGCAATTTAGTCGTACTGTAATTATATGTTAGTTACCAGGTAGTTCTCATTATGAGTTACGGTTGTACATACTGACTGCATTCATTCTACTTATTCAGGAAGTGTTCTTTTGATATAGCCAGAAGCAAATTAACTGCTTCTGATATAACCGAAGTACATTCTTTCAAGAACTTGCATATAGAGCTGGAATTCTTCATTTTTATACGCCCACCCAAAAGGCGGACGTATTATGTGATGGCGGTTTCCGTCCGTCCGTCCGTCTGTCCGTCTGTCCGTCCGTCCGTCATACCGTCTGTGAGTGGATACGCCAGATGGAGACGATGTGTCGCGTACCAAAATCGAGGTCGAGGTCAGAGGTCAAAGGTCACTGTTGCCAAAAATCAGGAAATCATTGATCGTTGACAGTTTTCTATCTACAGTTCTAATTTTTGGTGAGTGGATGCCCAAGGGGAGGGACGATGTGTTGCATATTAAATGTAGGTCAAGGTCAGAGGTCAAAGGTCAGTGTGATCGAAAAATCAGGAAATCATTAAAAATTTCTAATTTTTTGTGAGTGGATTCAATAGACGGAAATGAAGTGATGCATACCAAAAATGAGGTCAAGGGCAAAGGTCACTGACCCCAAAATTAGGAAATTTTTAAAAATAACATTTTTTGTGTCAGTAGATACATTAGGGGGACACAATGTGTCGCATACCAAAATGTAGGTCAAGGTCAAAGGTCAAGGTCACTGTGACCCCAAAATCGTGAAATTGTTAAAAATCATGATTTTTTGTGTCCATTGAGAAATTGAGAGGAGACGGTTTGTCATGTACCAAAATTTAGGCCAAGGTCAAAGGTCAAGGTCACTGTGACCCCAAAATCAGGAAATCATTAAAAATCATGATTTTTTGTGTGCATTGATAGATTGAGAGAAGACGATGTGTTGTGTACCAAAATTGAGGTCAAGGTCAAAGATCAAGGTCACTGTGACCCCAAAATCAAGAAATCATTATCATTAAAAGTCACATTTTCATATGCCTGTTGAAGACGAGGTCGTGTAATGCGATGTTGCGTTCTGTCCATTCATCCATTAACATTTGTCGTCCATGCGATAGCTCTAGTTTCAAGGTATGGATTGGTACCAAACTTTGAGTATACCTTACTCGCATGGCAAAGTCGAGCCATACATATGACATCAGTTTGTCAAAGGTCTAGGTTGCAGTCCCCCAAAACTGAATCAAGCTTATAGCTGACTAAATGTGTTGGAATATTGTTGGAATATTCGAAGTTCTTTCCCCTGCATTTATATGGTATTGCCCTGTGAAGTTGTCTCCCATGTTTGAAACGCTTCATTTAGTTAAACTGTTGTGAAATAAAAACCATAGATTTACTAACTTAACGGGGAGAGGAATCCTTTATGAACTTCACACCTGTTTATTAACTCAAGAACAAAGGTTTACTTCATCACTTTCTTCTTCCTTCATGAAAAATTCTCTCGTCTGAAAGGAATCCATGTGCAGGAAAACTACTATTTTCTTGTGTTTGACTATTGTCGATATCAGTGTGGGATATGTGAGCTCTCAGCTCTTGCTTCAAGGTCAACTAGTTACCAAGAGTTAAGCTCATTTTAGTTTATCATTCAATATAAGATGTGATATATGTTACATTCTCATAAGCAAAAAATTGTAGACCTTTCTCTGGATTGCTAGATCAATTGGAATCAAGGCTATTAAACAACCTTGAAATTTGAACCAATGTAATTTCAGATATACGGGCGTATATTGAAGCCCCTTGGGCTCTTGTTTAATAATGTTTTACTGAAACCCTCTTCATGCTTTACCAAAGCAGTTCTGTACTAACAAAATTTGCCCGATACTTTTTCTGTTCTCTCGGCTTTCAAAGCTACACTGTAAATTGTATGTGTAGGATATAAACACATTTCTAAACGTAAACTAAAGGTTCGTTTTGAACACATGTTCAGCAACTTAACATATTTCTCAGCATTAACCTCGATCTCAGTAAACCGCGATGGTCATATGCGTACCCATCGCCATCCATAAGAAGGCTTGCGAATCGTATGTCGCCATTATTGCGAAGCGATATCCGATACTTTACCCAACCACCTCGCTGGGGGTCTAATAATACCCCAGCCACCAGTCAGATTTTTGGACCGGATTTGGGGCCTTCGCGCACATCGCCGGAAGTGACATCATATATAGTAAAATAGATGTTTGCCGAACATTTCGATTACTTTTCAAGTCTGTATAATACCTCTGTTGAACTAGCGTTAAAAAGAATTATCTGGAGATTATTTCCCCTGTTTATCTGGACAGAGCATATGAAAAGTAGTTCGCTCAGGTGCAACAATAAAGGAGTTGTTCGGCCGGATTCAAACTAAACCGTGCGTACGTGGGTTTTCCCCTATACGTCATAGCTACGTAGTACATGCCAACTTCCGCTATTGGAGGCAGGGATGATAAATGAGCCTGCGAAATGGAGCATGCGCTGTGGGGAGGATGTACTTTACCGCGTATACTGCAATCTAGCCCCAGAACACACTTTAGCTGCAAAAACTGACCTCTGGCCCAGTGGATTTCTGGGAGCGGAAACGGAACTGTCGCACCTGTTTGTTTACTTTCTTATTTGTTCTACTTTTTATGTGTTTTGTACTCTGTCCCACATGGGATGCTCAGTACAATAAAGAATCTTATCTTATCATGGGCACAATCATTTTTCGGCGGAACCAATCTCGCATTCGTCTATTTCCGTATTGGCGGAAATTAGCCCAGTTGCTGTGCTCTGGGAATAAATTGCTTCTATTCAACTAAACATAGAAATAGTTTTGTAAAATTTGAATGAATTATGCTCTTATGGTTAAAATTAACTGAATTTCACGATAAAATGCGACCGGATCCCTCGATTATCAAAGGCACTATTTCGTAGCCGGCTCACTGCGTGATCGTCATACGCTCCCCACCGGTGAGGATTTGTGCATTCTATGTGAGAGGCTCGTTCAGCCAATACGGAAATAGACGAACGTGAGATTGCGTATACTGTTCGATCTTCATCCGGCGAAGAACAGGCTCGAGAAATCTGATAAATTACACGCTTTTCATACTAGTTCTGAAACATATATCGTCTAAGCTTACAAAAGATACAGATATGAATAACTTCCGTATCGCCCAGGATAATTGTAATTTTGAACAAGTAGGACAGCACATGACTCGAAAATGGCGGGTTACGTCTGGGTTACCTCGGTAGAGTTGAACTGATTGACTGAAGACATCACGTGGTTTTGATTTCTGGAAATTCCCTCATATAGTTGCCGAAAGTAGGCTGAAAATGGATCCCAGGGTCAGTCTTACCGGTTACAGGTAGCCGCGATGGTATGCTCACAAGGATAGTTTTTCTTATACATCGATGTTTACTCAGATTGGGTTAACCTTTAAACAGTACGTGTGTTTCAGTACGTAACCTGTCTGCACATGTTTCAGAAGCGATCCCTTAGGTTGCCATTAGAAGTGTGTTTAAAACTTAAACATTATAGAATTGCAGTGTTTGTTCTACAGTTATATGTATTCAAAAAATATCATGGCCTTGAGGCGTTGCGTGCGCATGTATTTCTATATAATGGATCAATATTCCGCAGGGCCTAGTATTTAAATTAATCAACGTAGAATCTGTGCCTCCGTTAAGGGATTTTATCGAAAAAAAGAAAAAAAGGGAAAATTTGACAAAGCGAAATAATAAATGTCAATACAAGCAGAATAATGCACAAATAAGTTTCCATTCAATATTTTATCGATTCTGGTGTCTCAATTGCCCCGAAGCTTTTTTGTTATTTTGTTGGCTGTTTACTTACAAACCCAGGTGTTGTTTGAATCAGTCTAGAGTCTATATGTTCCATGAGAACGATTACTGATTTGATGCTTCCGAGCAACAAGTGTATTGGCTGGCAGTTGCGGACTTTGTTTTGGACAGAGTTTCTCATTCAAAACAAGAGCTCTGGCGGGGTGTGGGCGGTGGTATTACGGTGAAATGTCGAAATATGGGGTCTCTATATATAACTCCATGCTTTATATTTTATATAAAGCATGGGGTTATACATGTATACAGAGACCCCATATTTCGACACTTCACCGTAATACCACCGCCCACACCCCCAAAACTCTTGTTTTGAGGGCCTGTGGTTTTGCATGATAGAACGCGGGTGATCGTGGTTTTCCGGTATATGGTGCAAGGGAAATGTGAATGGTGTTGTTTTCGTTTACTACAGGATCTATATCTTTCCGAATGTACAGTGTCTAGCAGATTTGTAAAACCGCTACAACAGAAGGCTCACCGAATTTGCGCCTTTGCGAAGATATTATTACCTAGCTGTGCAATTGACCGCTCCTCAGGTGTGACGATACGATGTTCGCAGATTCAGAAC
Organism: Hanleya hanleyi; assembly: GCA_036873755.1. Classification (NCBI taxonomy): domain Eukaryota; kingdom Metazoa; phylum Mollusca; class Polyplacophora; order Lepidopleurida; family Hanleyidae; genus Hanleya; species Hanleya hanleyi. Next base: position 16,492 of record JAVTVY010053993.1, read on the forward strand.
CTAGGAGATGGAGGGGCTACTGGAAAGAAGGTTGTATCTGTTTAATTGTGTTAAGCATCGTCTTGATAGTGGCTTTGATTGCTGTTGGTGCTAATTCTAGACAACCGGATGCTGTTCAAATGTGTGCCACCGGTCTGACCAATATTGATCTAAGTGAACCGGAAGTTCCGCCATTATTTGCAGACCTGACACAGAAGGAACTTCGAGCGGTTAGGAAGTACTTAGTTGACCAGTCAGAACTGAAGATCGTCAGCGTAAACGAGGCAAATGTCAGATCTAGCTATGTGTATGTAATTGAGCTGATTCCGCCGCCGAAATCAGAAGCACTTCGCCACCTTGACGACGATGAACCGCCACCGGAACGTTGGGCCAAAGCTGTCATATTTCGGGGTGACCTCTCAAGTCCCGAGATCCAAGAATACCGCGTAGGCCCACTGCCAGACCCCACCAAACACCAGCTGATAAATTATGAAAAGAAGAGAAAAAATCCCATTCCGTTCGCCTATCGACCATTAACTCATGTGGATATTGATTTGATGAACGAGTTCATCTTTCCACACATAATAAATAAAACGGGGAAACTTCTTTCCGAAAGTTTTGGGGCAAAGTTTATAGACTGTGGCGAAAAGTGCCTAACTTATTCCATTGGACCCATGTCCACCTCTAACTTCGGAATTGTTGTGAGAAAATTCTGGTTACAGCTGCATTACTTTGCGGAATTCGTAACTCTACATCCCCTGGATTTCCAAGTATTAGTGAATTTAGACGGCGTTGACCATGCAAATTTCAAGATCGAAAAGGTCTGGTACAGCCAAGCATCCTTCGCGACTCTAGATGAACTTGTGGAGGCTTATCAGTCTGGAAAATGTAGCAAAATCAGTTCTTCTTTTCCCACCACGGGCGCAGACGAAACCCTCTTCTCGACCTTGAATCTCCGTGGAACGCCTTTCCCTTCCAAACCATTGAGACCCCCGCGTCAAGTAGAACCTGACGGTAAACGATACTCCATAAGCGGTCAACACGTGGAATACTTGGGATGGTCCTTTAACTACCGATTGTGCACCAGTTTGGGGCCCATGCTGTTTGACGTACGTTACAGGGGAGAGCGTATAGCATATGAAGTCAGTCTACAGGAGATAGCCGTGTTTTATTCAGCATATGACCCAGCCGGTCGGTTCAGCGATATTGTGGACAGCGCCTCGTTGGTGGGCGTGCTCTCCAAGGCACTAGTCCCGGGAGGCGACTGTCCAGAACACGCAACTTTTCTTCCGGCGCGCCATCTATCGGTGGCATCTGATTCACCAATCGTTTACGAAAACGCCATGTGCATTTTCGAACAGGCAACGGGGAATCCCCTTCGACGACATCATTCGTACACTGCTTACGCTGGAAGTTTTTACGAAGGTTTGCTTGACGATATTTTGGTTTTAAGAACGATCTTGACTGCCGAGAACTACGATTACATCTTCGACTATATATTCCACCAGAATGGTGCAATTGAGATCAGGGGAATGGCCACGGGTTATATTTTAGCCAGCGCTTACTCTGGAGATGAGACGAAATTTGGTTTTCAAATACACGAAAATCTCCTAGGGTATATACATCATCATATGTTTAATTTCAAGGTTGATATCGACATTCACGGAACGTCGAATAGATTCGAGACGCTGGACATTAGCGTGGACAAAACGTCTAATAATGACTTTTCATCATTACCAGCGGCGTCAACGTATAACCAGATACAATTTTTGAGAAACCTTCACAAGACTGAAAAAGCAGCAGCGTACAAATTCAACTTTGATACTCCGAAGTATCTACTGTTCCACAACGAGAAATACAAAACTGATTTTGGCGCTCCAAGATCGTACCGCGTCGCCATCAACGGCATGTCGAAACAGTTGTTACCGGAAGGCGAAGGTCACGAACCTTCCATCAGCTGGTCTCGATACCAAATGGCGGTGACAAAGTTCAACAAGTTCGAGTTACAGAGCAGTTCTCAGTATGCTATCTGGGACGCCTTTGATCCTGTCAATAATTTCCAGAGTTTCTTAGACGACGATGAGGATATAGTCGATCAGGTGAGTTAACCCTACCAGGACTTGACGGGGTATGCATTATGGACCCCCTACCAAACACTCTACCCTGTCTCTAGAATGACAAACACTGGACAGCTGACACTCCGTGACTCTGTGTTTCATCACATTGGGTCTAGTTTGAGTCTATTTGCATAACCCTCCCCCCCCCCAGGTCGGGCAGAGGATCATGGGTAAATTCAAAATGGCAACCACTGGAGTACTAGAAAAGTAAAGTTTTTGTCATTTTTCTTCAAAATTACTGCTTTTCCGAGGAGCAAAGTGGACAAATACTATTTTATTTTATTATCAGATATTATTTATAAAGTTGCGAAGAAATGACAGAAATCGAAAAATCGACAAAAAAATGCCTTATATGAAATTGACGTCACTGTGACGTCATGAAAGAGGCCATCTTTGACTGTTATTACATTTTTTTGGTAGAGCTTGACCAAGGGTATAGTAAGGTAAGTTTCAGCCCTCTAGCTCAAGGGATAAGAAAATAATCCCCCACCCCGCCACACACACACCTCTTCTTCCCGGCCTAAACAGGTCCCCCAAAAACAGGTCAAGTAGGGTTAACGGGTGAAGGATCCCTAACAGATTTCTAAAATTGCAAAATGTTTTTCTTCAACGAAGTAGGCTCTCATTTGCAAATTGTCCGGTAATGAGTGAGTCAGTCGGGCAGTTCATCCGAATCCGTTATCCGACAAAATAGGGCCTAAACTCTTTTTTTGGCATGAACGTGCTTTAGGGGACTGTTACCAGCAAGTTCTGAGCTGACCTACTTTTGATGAAAATTTGACCTACTTAGGTGACCTGTAAACCTCGAAATTGGCAAAAACATGTCCTAATGGCTCCCAAGACCATGGAAATGCTCTTAATTAGGTAAATGTCAGTGTGACCTGGCCTAATTGGATCAAGGTCAATGTGACCTACTTTCTGACCCAATTTCTGACCTAATTAGTTGACATAGAAACCTTGAAATTGGCAAAAGCATGTCTCGATGCCTCCTACGCCCATGGAAATGGTCAATCTTAGGTCAAGGTACACACTTAAATCATATCAAACCTTACTTCGTAGGTACTGTGACGTTAGTCACACTGCCATGTTTCTTACCCAAAGCAGTTGGTGATAAAAATGACGAGAAAACATGTTCTTTTCCCCAAAATTGAGCTTTCAAAACTAGCCTTTAGACAAGACGTCCACCTGAAACTAGAGCACTGTAGATGAACCAGGCCTGTTTATCCAGCACACGGTGATCGTTAGCTCTCTTCAAACTTTTTAACAAATGATACTGAGTAAGATTTAGACTGAGTTATAAGTCATTCATCTAGATTGAAGGAACTTCCTGTCATGAATTTAAGAAAATGACTCCTCTGTAATTTTGCTCGTTTTCAGATTGCAATTCTTATGGCTACTGATGGTATTTCTGATTGGACACAAAGCTGTGCATATGCAGATTTGAATAGGCCTATGTGTGCCTCGTTAAAAATTAAACCTGTTTTTGATTGGAGGGGTTTTCGATATTTTTTTCTTTGAACTATCATAAAACCATTTCCAGGACGAAACAAAAAAAGGACAATTAGTTTTTTAACGGGGCGATTTAGTCACGTAGGGACTAATGGTCCTGTATTGTAGTCAGGAAAAACTTGAGCACATTTGGTATCGTTGCCAGGGTGACTGGTTGTTTATTTAACTGCTTCAGGCTTTGAGAGGAAGAGCAGAAGAAAAAAGTCCTCAAGTTATTCAGCTACTGCAGATAGTTTGGTCAACTATTTTGGCTAGATTTTGTTTCACCTGGTCTATATTAGTGAAGTTAAATATTTTCTGCTATTCTTATATATGTTCATATGTCATTTTCACAGAGATTTCCTGCTTTAGATCATGAATACAAAATGGATACAATTCAGAGGTTGACTTAGAGAGTTTTCCTGAAAGGATGTCATAAATCACTGGTTGATAACAACTTTATTTAGAACACTTAACAAATACAGAAGAAAATAGTTTAAGGCAGACTTATCATATGTTTGCCATGTTGGCAAGAAATTCTAATTTTCTAGGCTCCCATTCTTGCAGAAATTGTATACACGGTATGTAACTTGAGGACTTATACACAAACATCAAGGGCGGATCTACGGGGGGGGGGGGTCAGGGGTGTCCGGACCCCCCCATGAAATCTAAAAAAAAAATAAAAAAATTGAGGGATCAGCGAACCCTGGGATTCCACGTAGAAATAATGTCTTGAAATGATATGTAAATTAAATGAATGTGGATTATGTAATTAGAGTATCTATATGTGTATTAAACAGACCATCATCGATTCATGTAGTTTGTGAGTGTACTATTTAAGTTGGAGTTTCAATATGTATCTAAAATCAGATATTATCGCCGCGAGCGCACCACGTGTAGTGGTGTGTTATAGGCCTGTTTTGTTAGTGTTAAACCAGGAAGTCAAATGGAGTCAGGCATATTCTTCAATATCGATGCGTGTTTATGTGAAACAAATGTGAAAATAGAACAATAAATCTACCTACATTGTGTTCAGATTTATTTCCGGGAAAACGTGTAAAACGCATCTCCCGCAACCTGGGACCACAGAGCTTCCGGGGCATAGGCGGCCCCTGGACCCTCGCCTGTCAGGCTGTGAGGATCGCTTATTTTAGCTTTGTGTAAATGAATCGGTATCATATTGGTTCTAATCTTCCGTCATCGATTTTTTATCTGTTAAATACAACTAGAAATGGATTCAGGCATGAAGTATGATTTTTACAATATCGATGCGTGCTTATAAATGCCAAACAAACGTGAAAATAGAACCGTAAATCTGCATACATTAAGTTCGAATTTATTTCCTGGAAAACGCTTAGAACGCATCTCCGGAGATCTAGGACTTCGGAGCTTCCGGGGCCTAGGCGGCCCCTGGACCCTCGCCTGTTGGGCTGTCAGGATTTCCTTGTTTTATCTTTTTGTGAATGAACCGTATCTGTAGGCATATTGGTTTCCCTTCCATGAACCTAATGCCATCGTTTTGTATGTTTTAAATATAACTAGAAAGTCAAATGGATGCAGCCATGAGGTGCGATTTTTTCAATATCGATGCGTGCTTATAAATGCGGGAAAATCGTGAAAATAGAACCATAAATCTGCATACCTTATGATCAGTTTTATTTCCGGGAAAACGCTCAGAACGCATCTCCGGCGATCTAGGACCCTGGACCCTCGCCTGTTGGGCTGTGATAGTCGACCCCCCCTATGAATTTTGGCTGGATCCGCCCTTGAACATCCCCTCCACCAGACCCTCTAAACCATTTAGAGCATAGACACATGCATGACCTAGGTCAATGGCTTGGTTCACTTAGCTGATAGGGTCAATTGTAACTCCAAGTCATCTTTAGATAGCATGCAGTGATCTACATGTACAAGTCTGCATACAACCATTGTCAGAATTTGTAACCTTCCAAACTAGGGGTGTACTGGCAGAAGGAGGTACATGTAAATAATATGATGCCATGAGAGGATACATCCCAGCATAGATCCAGTCCATCTAACCATTAGGATTTTACATTGTATCTCAATATTCATTTTTTGTCATTTACTGCTGAAGGATATGCTTTATATAATCTGAAAAAAGTAAAATATTTTACAAATGTTGGTAACATGCAGAGAAGACATTATTTATCATTTCATCAGGTTGGTTTCATAATAAATGTCTGTCCCGTCGGTCACAATTTATTTTTTTAAATATATATATGTGTACAATTACACTAATGCACTAGAGATCCTTATTGAGAGAAATGTGTGAGACTACAAATTGTATGGCTCTTCGCCATCTTCGAACATCAAAGAGTTAGTGGAATTATTCCAACAGCCTACTTTACATTTAAATAGCCCCGTTTCAGTGCCTAAGGCTCTAGTTGAGAATATATATTGTAGGAATCTGAAAGTTCAACAACTTTTGATAAATACTTTAGAACATGTTAAAGAAGAAATCTGAAAGCTAAATTTTCCTGAACGGATCCATTTCTGAAAGCTGAATTTTCCCGAACGGCTCCATTCAAGTTGAAATGATTCAGTTGTACTAAAGAACATAGCCTTCAGAAAATACATAACTCATGTTGTTGAGTTCATTTACTGCAATTAAATTAGAGCAAAAACTGATAAGGTGTCGAAAATTGGAACCTTAAGGGATAACCCTCAGCACGAAGTTCCAGTGGCGGTAAACCACCCCAAAATTTTCCATCGCAAGTCGTAAAAGATCTTGCCGTCTTGCATCGACACGAGCGTCCTCCAAACATGATATCGCTTCTGTTTGCTTTAATGGGAACATTGGAGATAGGGACATGCTAAGTTGACTGAAAATCAGTTCCAGTCTGAACAGAGTTCACTCATGTTTACCAATGGCTACATACTTAGCCGAATATCCTTTGATGCCACAGCTGTGTAGTCCGCGCCGAGCCACTGTGTTTCATAGCACGGGATTGGTTTGGGGACTGGTCTTCGATGTGAAACCCCGTGGAGAATGGACTCGGGTCATATCCTGACCAAAAAGTGAATGGTCTATTGTTATGGAACAAAATATTTGTATTTTTGTATTCTTATATTGGATGTTATTTTCTGAACACAATATACCAAAACCAACTTAACGGAGCTCTTTACTTATTTATATTACTATGTCTTCGTATTACTTTTAGAAATTATTGTCATGCAGTTTTCCGGATGTTTATTCTACTTTTTCCGGTTTTGATCCAGGATCTCGTGGCCTGGATCTCACTTGGAGCCCATCACATCCCGCATACAGAGGATCTTCCAGTCACGCCAACGGTGGGAGGTCACCTGCAAATCTTTTTGCTTCCCTACAACTACTTCGATGAAGATCCGGCCGTTTCGTCTAGGAACGCGGTTAGAATAGAACTTCGCAAAGGGAAAGATCCAGGGGCAAAGCCTGAAGTCAGTGTTGACCGGCACGGCGTGCCCGGTGATGTCAGTTGTGTGGGGAAACCCTCAGACTTTGACGATCGTGTGAAAGAAAAACCACATTCAATGTTTGCATAGATATTAAGCGTTGTCGTTATTGAACATTGTGAAAAATTGTGAATTTCATTTCTTGCTAGGATTTTCACTGTACTCTGCTCTAAGAAAACAGTATTTTAAGAAATCGGATCATGGCCGCCACTCAGAAAATTAATACTAATTTTATATTTTCAGTCTAGAAAAGGGATTATGCCAAATAGGCACGGTACATAATGTTAAATGTGTAACATGCACACTTCAGAAAATGACTTTAATTGCTTATTTTGTGAGGATTTATGACGAAACAATCAATACTTTGATATAATTCATTGGTCAATTTAGTACTATTATGCTGGGTTAGTATGTAGTTTAGCCTGTTGAGCCAGTTGAGTTATTCCAAGTCAGTTGATGGTCGTATATGTTGATCTGGAGCGGAGCCACGTGGCTCATTCCTGCCATAAAGTACACATAAACGGTAGACCTACATAGAATTATGGATGTTCTCGGAAAAAAGGACACTGGAATTCTGGGGGTCATTCGGATGACAAAGAGATGATTGCATCCGAAAATGCACTTTCTCTATCACTGATGACGTTAAAGATGACTTCAGCGTCACATGACCTTTTCTCTGAACACATTCCACGTTCCACGCTAAAGATCACATGCCAAAAGTTGTCCCCATGGTCTAGTGTATAGGGTTGTACTTTCACCCATGTGAGTGCGCATCCGAGCGTATCTGTGGATCTTCTATCACTGATGACGTCACAATCACGTGATCTGTAATGCCACAGCAGTGCTTCTATTGGGGCTGACACGATGTACTACACGGTATGACCCATATATCTCCCAAACACTCAGATGCGCATCCGAAAATGCCATTTCTCTACTACTCTCCGACTGCGCCTGACGTGATCGGTCAATGTGAACAGCACAGTCTTTTCTGCTTCACAAGGACACCATGTTCGACCCTGGGTGGCCCACCTAGATCACGCCAGTGATAGTCTATAGCGTTAGCCACGTCGATAGAACAACATTACCCTAAGTCCACATGCCCACCCTTACGAGAAAGAGTACAGGGCGTACTTTTCACCCATCCAAGTGCGCACCTGAGCTACTCTGTGGATTCTCTATTACCTATGACGTCACTTCTCTCAATATTATTCTCTGAAGTTACTTCTAGTTGTCATGAAAACATACCGCGACCCAACATCGAAGCCCAAGTGTCCTAGTGTAAAATATAAGATGTGAAGATTTACATAGATATCTTATTAATACCACTATATATTGGCAATTAAGAGAATTCATTTAATTGATTTATGTTTAATTCGTTATTTTCTGTACCGTTTATCACACAGACACAGCACAGTATAATAGTAATTTGAAGGGAGAGTAAACGGTTTTTGGTCCAAAACTAGAGCCTCTAGTATCATGTGCTATGCTTCCTGTTTGTCGTCTCAAATCTTGACAACTTGACGCTTGATTAACCTCGTTGGACGCTGTCCATCTACAGCTCTTCTACAGCAAGATGTCTGTCAGGAACTTTGATACGAAATGACTATAAACTGTTAGGACTGTGTTTATGAGTTGTCATGACGCACTGTTGGTTAAAGCCTAATCATACACATTCAAGGATCTTAGATATTAATTAAATGTATGTAACTGGATAGGAGCACACACAGTTTTATATACGTTGTATTTACAAGTTTGATGAGGTTATTTGGTTGCACTTTTTAGAGATTCCTAACAGTTCTGATGAACGTGTCACTTGACTGCTTGGTGTTCCTGACATCTTGGTTCAAATTGAATACATTATGAATAGCTGAAGCCCAGAGCCGAGAGGTTTTCAGATGCGCAGCTTCGTATTTTACTTTAAGGTACACTGTTATAAATCACACCGTAAATTCACAGTTAAATGTACTGGCAGACAAGGTGCCAGTACATTCAACTGTAAAATCACGTTGCACCGTATTTTACAATTACAGCTTTTTAACATGATTTAAACTGTAAAGTGTTGCACCGTATTTTATTATTACCTGTAAATTAGGTTGCACTGTAATTTACAATTACCGTTTTTTTTAACATCCTTTAAACTCTATAATTACGTGGCACCATTGTCTACAATTATCTCTTCCGTATAGAAGTATATATAGGTGGTCACTGGAAGGCCGAAATGGTCATTGCTCGTTCACGTATTTCGCGAATACAAAACGCGGTCACTATATAAGTTTCGTAAATAATTAATAAAGGAATCTGTAAAATTAGTGCACGAATATACGTTTTAGACTCCACGTCAGAATATTCCTAATAAACCAAACCGTAGTTCAGGTGTAAAGTTAAAGTTAGCCGCCGCGTCCCTCCCGGTGCCTGTTCTGATAATGCTCTGCAAGTTGTACTTGCACAAATGTTGTTTCCTGCAACTGAAGGCGTTTCGTGTACAAAGATATCACCTTCTTTCAGAAAAAACAGGATTTTTTGGTTATGTTGAGCGCAGTTCACCCATTCCAGTTGATGTCAACTGACATATCACAGCTCTATTTACAGATTAAGGATAGCTATCCCGTTAGAGAGAGTTTTTGCACCCCCATGGCAATCTGTCTTCTGTATCAATAAATATACAAGATAACCATAATATACTATGTATTTTATGAAAGCGTACACCGTAGGGATTCCAACTATTCGATTTGTATAACTGACGCTGCTATTGTGTAGAAAATATTCCAATTTAAAAAATTCAAATGAAAACAATAGCGTCCATTTTTTAATTGAAATTTCATGACAACTATTGATCTTATTATTGAACAACTATTGACAACTATGTGATGGTTTACCTTGATAGAAGACACCTAGTAAACTTTGTCTCATTTTTTTATATTTTTGCCTGGTTTTGTTTTTACAGCTATTTTAATATAATAAATTGAAAAAACTTACTATTTTACGGTCGTTTGTCTTAAAAGTTGAATAATTAAAAAGCTAAGCCGAACTTACAAAAAGTGAGAAACAGTTTACTAAACCACCTTATAAGTAACAAGCATACCAAATTTCAAAAGCGTAGCATGGATACTTTTCGAGAAATAAACGTTCAAATCTCGGATTTTGTAAAAAAAAATGAAAGGCTAGAAATCGGGCAGCTATACATCTCATGAATTAATCCAATTTTTTTGCTTGAATTCTACTGTCAAATACATGTTTAATCTGTCTACTAGGACCTACTCGAATTCCTGTTTATTCTGGATAACTATTACACTAAGTTTAGTCATCAAGGCGGTTTAAATTCCAATTTAAACTTTATAAACTTGCTAAAACTTGTTCAGCTGAGAAATGTTATTTTTTCACACCTGTGTAGATCACTTCACGGCGGGTGTATGATCGAAGTGTCACTGTTATAATTAGAACAAAAATACGGATATCTGCATGGTTTTCAGTAGATCAGTAGATTAATGTAAATAAGTAGGACTAATATATAATTAGCTTACCAAAATACTGCGGAAATGAGTTTTGGAAAGGGAAATTTAACAAACAAAAATTATAGTAGACAAGCCCAAGCTAAGGCAATCTGGGTTTTTTTCCAGTGCCTCGGAAACTAAATTTTTAATCCTAATATTGAAGCACTTCTATTTTTAATTTTGATTTAATTTTTTCACCAAATGTTAGACGAAATAGTGAATATTTGAATGAAGAAATAAAAAAATGACCAATTTTGACCCTCTAACGGGATAGCTATCCTTAATGTGTAATACCATTAAATATACTGTAAACTCCAACATACATTTAGTGTGAAATAACGATAATTTATAACAGTGTATATATACATGGTGAAAATCTATTTGCCGATCCTACTTTGTTGTACCCCTTGATGGCAGCTTTAGGGTTGAAGTCCTAAGATGAAAGCAAAATTATGAAAAATAGTGGCCAAGGGCTGATGAGGAAGGCTGACCATTTGATCACCATCATTGGATCGTCAATGCAAGGTAATGGCAATCCTGTCCTCACCGTACGGACCACCGTTATATATAGGCATAGAATTACTTTATATATGTCGAATACAGAGGGTACAACCTACCACAGGGTCACTTAATTTGCATATTCAAAACTTTAGCAAGTTCGAAAATATTAGTGGATCAATCAGAACATATTTAACTCATGGAAACGTGAATAATATAATAATGGATGGGTTTGCTTAAATTTAAGCGAGATGAAAATATTAGGCTGATGCAAGGAACATAAATCGTCAACATTTTATTGTGTGTAAAAATTGTTGAGAACAATAAATCGTTACTATTCAGTATATTTTTACATTAGTCGTGTGATGACTCTTTCTTCAGTCACTCAATATGCACCGGGAAACTACTGGTAGACCTTGCCTGAAAAACAATAAAACATGCAGTATCCATGTGTTGCCTTTATTGACAGGTGCCCGGAAAACCAGTCTGATTAAAATCAGATCGAACTTCATTATTTTAATCAGACTGTTGGTCAGTGAGTCGTATCAGCGTTTTAATCTTGGCAAATTATCGGCTGGCGATGTACAATCCAGAGTAACCACAGTGGCATTTGTTATCTGGATATCATGACATGAAGCGACGCATGGAAATTTGATATATTAGTACTGATGTCGGCCCAAGTTTATTATTAATATAGTCGTAAACCCTAGGGCGAGTAAAAGCCGGCGTACACGAGAGCTATCAGCTGTCTGACGGCTTCAATTGTCTGTCAGTTCAGGGGCTTGCCCTCG
>JAVTVY010053994.1:0-29043 GCA_036873755.1 Hanleya hanleyi
GGCATCTTGAACTCCGCGCACTTTGACCCTGCAGAGCGAGGCCCTGATAAAGCAAGCCGCATTTCGCACCTCAATAATCCCCTATTGTTTTACGTTATTTTGTATCGCGGTACCATCCTCTCCCAGGGTGCTTTGCGCTACACTGCATTTACTACATGGAGAGGCGCGAAGCAGAACGTAATGGATGCCTGGTAGAGCTTGTCGCGGTACATGTTCTAAAATGTCTCTTCAAAAACCTTTATATACAATAAAAATTTAATCAGAAATCAATCAGTATCTTTACGATGTCAGCCAACGTAAGAAAACGAAAAGCATTCTCTGTTCAAGAAAAGTTGTCCGCTATAGACCGCGTTAAGAAGGGGGAGACCCAGGCAAAAGTTTCCCGAGATCTCAGTCTAGCTGAATTCACGTTACGGGGATGGCTAAGGAGCGAAGAAAAACTTCGTACTTTCGTGGACGAGACGGACGGAACCGATGGACTGAAGAGGAAAAAAACCAGGACAGCAAAAGACCCCGCCTTAGACTCTGCCCTATTCACCTGCTTTGCCCAAGAACGTGAACAGAAAATCCATGTCTTTATTTGTCTTACGGTGTGCTTGTTAATTATAGACTGGTTGCCCCACTTTAACGTACACATGGCCCAGTTTCCACGTGGCCTAGTTTCCACGTGACTGTTACCTTGGAGTGACAGCTGACACGAGGTCAGGCCGCCATCTTTGTTATGAGGACTCTTCCTGGTGTTTCATTCGGTAGCAGTGCGCGGCATTTGAATGTGGAATAACATCGTTAGTCCGAATTAATATCCAGCTAAATAAACTAACTGCAAGCTGGGATCTTCGAAGTGTAACTGTTTTGGTACATTCAAAGTTTTTACGTGAATTATCGGACTTCGCGACCCCTCACTGCCGATTTTACTGGCATGTCTGAGCGATATCAACAAAGAAATAAACAAACAACTTTGTGAGTAAAATAAATAAATATTATTACTACGTTGACTATTTCATTTGTATGGTCCTCACACATCAACCAGTTCATTGTGTACCTGTCAAGACTTGAGCTATTGTTCATAAATAAACAACTCCATTATGTCCGCTTGTCACGCTGAGCTGTGTAACTCGCAGCGACGGGAGATTGACATCCTGACCATTTAACAAAGGATTCATTTTAGCGCGGTTCACGTATAGTGCGGATGATGTTTTGTCTCCCAATCGGCGCACTATATCGAAGGAGAAGTGTACACTCAATATTATGTAACACATGTTATAACTAGGATTTAATGCTATGAGTTTACTTTTGTAATAAGATTTTATGATAACAGTTCTATTAGTTCATAGCTCTTGAAAGTTGACATTTAATTAGTGTTGTTAGACCATTTCTGATCAGCTGGTGCAAAGACAGGAGCCAGGTGTCAATTGTAGTCAGACTGTCATTTTAGTATAAGATAATCCCTTGTTGTTATTAGGTCCCTACTGTTAATTGAGATGTCATACTGAATGAACAGGATAGCTGGCAGACATGACAGGACGTTAGGATTACTTGAACAATTGTTGAAAGTGTGTTATGATTGTTAAGAATGTCTACCTGTGGATTTCACTAAAACTATAATGTATATAAATATGTATGCAGTAGGAAACCAAGTCAGTTCACTTTTAGAATTCATCTTGGCATGCGACTTTGCAGCGCCAAGGCAGTTAGTAAATATAAGTTATATAGGTAACACTTGTAAATGTAGGTTGCTATATGTACTAACATATAGTTTCTGTAATAACTGGAAGTGCTGTATAATTGTGTATATTAGAATTAATATTACATCAAGGTTAGATAATTAGATCAGGGTAAATAAAGCTAGGTTGTGTTATATTTAACATGGACTACGACTTACTTATTAATGTGATAACCAGTGAGCCAACCAGGTTATAGATGATGGAGATACCCGGCCTGTAATCTTCTAAGATTGACAGACTTTCCCAGTACAACTGCTCTTAGCTCCCCAAACTAAGAGATTTCAAACCGGAATATATATATGATGACATCGGAATTTCAACGAATGGTGAACACCCAAGGAAAAACAACAGAAGAATGATTAGACGAAGATGAAATAATTCAAGCCGCCTTTGATGACTGACAGAACCAGCTAAGGAGCCTGATTACCAAGAAAGAGTGACAAACACCAAGAGTAAGTATAATCGCCATATGATTTACTAACTAGCTTGTTTTATCTATCTTGTCTTGGAAATTCAAAACTGATTTGACCTTAAAACAGTAAAATGGCCAGCTGGAAGTGCAACAGACACAACTGTCAAAAAGTAGGTAGAGCTTACAATAGCATACATTGTCAAGTGAGACCTAACATTTCTCTCACAACACCCCTTGAGAAAAGCTCAGTGCATATCAAGGTTGGCAAGTTAAAAACACATGCTTTAATCGACACAGGGGCAAGCATCTCTTGCATTTCACAACGGTGTTTGCAGAAAGCCTACCCAAATACAGTCGCTAATGCATGTAATTTACGAGCCATTACAGGTGTTTGTGGTGAAGTTCATTCTGTGTTAGGCGTAGTGAATTTACCAATTCAATTTGAAGATATTGAAGAGCTCAATGGAGAATTTTATGTATTTAAAACATTACACAAAGATGTAATTTTAGGAGAGGATTTCCTAAGGAAATATGATACAAACATTGATTTTAAAAGGAACAGACTATTGCTTTGCAATGGTCAGTTTAACATTTCCATGGCGACTGAAACGAACAACAAAACATATGGACATAAAGAATCTGGGAGTGCCAAAACAACAGACATTATTCTGGTTAAACCAAAGCGTGAAATAAATTTTCCTGTATATGTACCTGAAGCAGGTGATGGAAATTTGATCTTATTGGAACCAATAGAGTCACTTTCAGCAAAATATAGCATTGCAGGTGCGCGCACTGTCGCAAAAGTTAGAAACAAAATGGCTATTTACAAAGTAATGAACCCATCCAACCTTCCTGTCTATATCGAGAAGCATGCAACAATTGCCACATTTCACGTAGTTACACCAGACTCTATTACAACTATGAAACAAGAGAATACGTCAAACAACTCTGCTGATGTAAATTTCATGGAAGGAGACACGAAAAGTGATGCTTACTATGCCAACCTAGCAAGAGACCTAGGAATAACACTAGACGATTCCATACTTACACCCAAGCAAAAGGAGTCATTTTTAGCATTTCTTGGTCGTAACCGTGATGTTTTTGCCAAAGATATGAGTGAATTAGGCAAAGCTAGTGCTCATTATCACAGAATTTTCACTAAAACGGAAAAACCGATTTATTCACGTCCATACAGACAAAGCCCCCAGACAAAACAGCGATGTGATGAATTAGTGAAAGAAATGCTGGAAAATAACATAGTTGAACCATCACTATCTGAATGGTCATCCCCTGTAGTGCTTGTGAAAAAGAAAAATGGAAAATATAGATTTGCAGTAGACTATCGCAAGCTGAATGCGATCACAGAACCAATTTCTTTTCCCCTCCCATTGTTATCAGATGCTATCGACTCTGTAGCACAGGCAAAGTCTAAAATATTTTCTGTTCTTGACCTGGCAAGTGGTTTTTGGCAAATTCCACTACATGAAGACACGAAACCAAAAACCGCATTTACGACGGATCAGGGAAGGTTCCAATTCCGAGTTCTTCCGTTTGGAATGAGAAATTCGCCCGCGAGCTTCAGTCTCATGATGTCACAGGTCCTTGCCGGCCTTACTTATCTTCACACCCTATGCTATATAGATGACATTTTATGCCATTCAAACACATTAGATGAACACATGGTCAATCTTGGACAAATTTTCTCTCGCTTACGGGAAGCAAATCTTAAATTACAACCGCCAAAATGTGCATTTGCACAGCGGCAAGTTCCATATCTAGGACACGTGCTAAGTGATCAAGGTATTCATGTGGATGAAGCCAAAGTTCATGCTGTTAAATCATTTCCCAGACCAAAATCACAGAAAGAAGTTCGAAGTTTCCTAGGTTTATGCAATTACTATCACAAATTTGTACAAAATTATGCTTCAATAGCATCCCCCATGAATCAACTTCTTCAGAAAGACGTTAAATTCAAATGGACCGATGACACTGAAAATTCATTCAAAGCACTCAAACAAGCACTTGTCTCAGCCCCTATATTAGCATATCCAGATTTCCAAAAAGAATTCATTATTTCAACAGATGCGTCTGATAGTGCAATAGGATATGTTTTAGGTCAAAAAGATGAAAAAGGCAATGAACATGCTATAGCCTTTGGCGGACGATCCCTGCGCGGTAGTGAAAAGACATGGCATATCTCAGAGAAAGAAGGTCTTGGACTAGTCGAGTCAGTTCGTGCCTTTCGTCCATACATCGCAAATGCTCACTTCCGTGTTTTCACGGACCACATTGCCCTCACTTGGTTAAACAACATAAAAGCTAACAAAGGTAGACTAGGCAGGTGGGCTCTTGAGCTTCAAGAGTACAATTTCACAATTCAGTACAAGCCAGGAGCTAAAAATGGAAATGCTGATGGGTTGTCTAGAAGAGAATATGAAGCAACCACAACTGAAAGTACAGAAGAAACCATTGTGAGTAGTATAGAAACCACATATTTATCAAATACAGAGAATCAGAATGAGCCAATTGAGGCAACTCTGACATACAGGGAACCAAAACATGCTCATTTAGCAACTATATGTCCAAAAGATACAATTGTTGTGGCACAAGTCAATACTGAAATTGTAATTTCAAATCCATTTTTGGAGGGCACACAACGTGAGTGTCCTGATTTGGCCCCGATCTTTGCCTACAAAGAAAATGGTGATCTACCGGATGATCCAAAACAGAGTCGTCGCTTAGTTGCGGAAGCATATCATTATGTGATTGAGGACGGAATTCTGTATCATTTCTTTAATACAAAAAATAAAAAGGCTGCCGATTCTTATACCAAACAGATAGCTGTTCCTAGAGGTAATCGCAAAGATATACTCCAAGCCTATCATGATTCAGTGCTAGGAGGTTGCCATCAAGGTCAAGAAAGAATGTATGCTGCTATAAGATCCAAATATCATTGGGATAAAATGTACACAGATGTGTGTACCTATGTACGTACATGCACGACATGTCAACAGATCAAAACAAATGTTCATGATAAGCCTGCACCACTTAAACCCTTGCCATATGAACGTGCTTTCTCGCGGCTTCATATTGACATACTCGGCCCACTCCCAAAAACTCCAGATGGTTCCAAATATCTACTCCTTGTAGTGGATTCTTACAGCAAATGGCCAGAATGTTTTCCTATGAAAACCCAGGAAGCCACTGAAGTTGCATCCATTTTATACAGAGAAATTCTCACACGTTATGGGTCACCAGACAAATTAGTCAGTGATCGCGGTGCTCAATTCATGTCCAAACTCATAGCAGCCATGACAGAACTATTCAACATCAAACATGCTAAAACTAGTTCATATCATCCTGCAACTAATGCTACATGTGAAAGAATGAATCGCGTCATTGAACAGGGTCTAAGAGCCTACATCAAGGAAGATCAAACTGATTGGCCAGATCATATACCAGGTATTATGATGGCATACCGCATGACCCCAGCCACTCAATCAACTGGCTTATCTCCTTATCAAATGCTGTTTGGTAGACAGATGAGAACACCAATAGATACCTCTCTAATTCCAAAAGAAACACTGTCAAAGGATCATAGAACATACTTGTCAAAAATTCTAGACAATCTGGCTGAGTATAGAAAAATTGCAGATGAAAATTTGAAAAAAGCCCAAACAAAATACAAAACTTATTATGATAGAAGAACAAAGGAACCAACATTCGAGCCAGCACAAAAGGTATGGTTATATTGTACCAAAAAGACTGTGGGCCGATCTCCCAAACTAACAAAAAAGTGGCAAGGACCATATTATGTCGTATTGGTTGGACAAAACTACACATACAAATTACGCAAATGTAGTGACGATAAAGAAGTGAAATCAATGATTCATGCAAACCGTCTCAAAAAGTTTCATGACCCAGCAGACAGGCCAAACTATGAGCCTGAAAATTTACCACAAACAAATGATGAACTCAATCCAGAAGAAATAGAGTCAGAAAATGATGAAAACGAGACAAATACCAATGACAAACGGAACAATGTAACAAAAGAAACAAAAGACCATCATGTCCCAAAAACAAAAGTAGCACTTAAAAACAATGAACAGGCAAAAACAAGAGTAACACCCAAAACCATTCAACATCCTAAAGGTACCGGTACAATGCCAAGCTCAAGTACAAATCAAGATCCCAACTCGGGAACAACACCAAACAAATTCCTACCAAGTGAAATTGACAAAATACTAGCATCAAAACGTTACAATGGACGAATGTGCTACAGGATTAAATGGGTAGATAAGAATAGAGGCTCCACCTGGGAGCATGATACAAGTCTCCCAGATGAGCTGCGTCGACAATATCATGCTGACAAAACATTGTCTGGTAAGAAGAGGCGTAAACCTTTAGCCCAGAACAAATTCTTTACAAAACAATCTCAGGGAAATGTAGCTTTTATTAACATGAAAAATAATGACAAGCAGAGCAAACAGCCGGATGGCAGGGTTGTTATTATTCACTTCATTGAAGAAATTGAGTACAGGATAGACAAGTACTATGTCAAAGCACGATACTGGCGATCATCTCAAACGGTCAGAGAAACAGGCTGGTTTCCCCTAAACCAAGTTCCATGGTTGGCAATAGAGCACTTCATGAAGGAAATTTGGGATAAAACAGGTTACCATATCACAGGTCACGGCCCTTCATGGGATTTTCCTTACCTATTTCATATAAAACTAGGTCCCAAAAACAAAATGTTTTTCAAAAATGTGATTGCAAAGAAGGCCATCTGGTACAATGAACAGAATGTAAATTCTAATAGTGTAGCAAACTTTGATCAAGATTTGAGCCATCATAACAGTACTCTGCGATGGGAGAAATCTGTATACCCCTAATTATCATGTAAGATATGAAAGCCTTGGGACTAGCCTGGGACTTGTCATCCCTGATTAGTTGTAAGGTGGTTCCGACATATGGCTTGACAAACCATATTCGAGTACCAAAAGGAATGTGTAAATAATTTAGTTACTACTTAGAAGTTGTTGCATTATATGTTGATGTCTTGATGTAGTTTATTATAATTCACACTAACATTACTAACTTATATTATGTTGTGAAAGCTCCAAGGATCTTGGGAATGCAGGGTTTGCACTTTATACTCTCATGTATGTATGTATGTATATAATACTACCTACATGTATGTTTATTCTTTCCTAGAAAATAATTGTTTAATGACACTAAAAAATTATGTGAGTCATTCATCTTGACAAAATAAAGTATAGTTTCTCTGTTGTGCTCTTTCACTGAGGCACCGGTTGAAAATCAAGTGCTAGGGTCAGACTTGTCTGCAGCAAGTCTTCCCATCAAACTTTTTCAGCCTGGGTTTCAAGTGAAACACAACATTACATTTTTCATTTTTGATTTTCAGGAATTAATTATCCAACATCATTCTTTCTCAATTTCATTCATTTATGTTCTTTACAATAGATGACTGTGTCAGAATAAGTATTACTGACTTGACTAGAACCTATATCTCTCTTTACATGGTGATCAGTGTCCTTGTTGTGCATTTGGAATGTTGTATCTAAACAGGAATATATATGTACATAGTCCTCAATATAACCCATGTATGTAAGTATGTAAATGATGTAATGATACATGTAACAAAATTATAAAAAAGAAAAAAAAATGAAGATTGACTAAATAATCACTCTTGAATAATAATGAATATCTTTGTGCCAACTCTTTCTATACAAATATATCTTAAACATTGCTAACTCTCTGCATTTCACATCTGAGTGTTTCAGCTGTATGGTGTCCACAGACAGAAGTGACCCAAGAAAGCCAAGAGCAAAAGCTCCCCATATTCCAGACAAGTATCAGCAACCTCACCCACAGTTCAACATTGCACAGGAATCTTCAACTTCAATCAACATCACACAAGAACTTCTAAAAACTCCACCAAACATCGATTAAAATGACTACCACAGACAATTTATTACAGTTTCGGGACGAAACTTATTCGGGGACGGAGGGAACTATAACAGAGCCATAAGACATGTACATGTACATGTAAAATAACTATAACAGAGCCATAAGACATGTACATGTAAAATGAACATGTACCTCAATTATATTCCATTATTATTTAATGTTTGTTTATTGTGAATTTGTATTATAAGTATGGAGTTATTAGTTACTGATAAATGTATACACTCAATATTATGTAACACATGTTATAACTAGGATTTAATGCTATGAGTTTACTTTTGTAATAAGATTTTATGATAACAGTTCTATTAGTTCATAGCTCTTGAAAGTTGACATTTAATTAGTGTTGTTAGACCATTTCTGACCAGCTGGTGCAAAGACAGGAGCCAGGTGTCAATTGTAGTCAGACTGTCATTTTAGTCTCAGATAATCCTTGTTGTTATTAGGTAAGAGTCCCTACTGTTAATTGAGATGTCATACTGAATGAACAGGATAGCTGGCAGACATGACAGGACGTTAGGATTACTTGAACAATTGTTGAAAGTGTGTTATGATTGTTAAGAATGTCTACCTGTGGATTTCACTAAAACTATAATGTATATAAATATGTATGCAGTAGGAAACCAAGTTAGTTCACTTTTAGAATTCATCTTGGCATGCGACTTTGCAGCGCCAAGGCAGTTAGTAAATGTAAGTTATATAGGTAACACTTGTAAATGTAGACGGCTATATGTACTAACATATAGTTTCTGTAATAACTGGAAGTGCTGTATAATTGTGTATATTAGAATTAATATTACATCAAGGTTAGATAATTAGATCAGGGTAAATAAAGCTAGGTTGTGTTATATTTAACATGGACTACGACTTACTTATTAATGTGATAACCAGTGAGCCAACTAGGTTATAGTATGACGTAAAGGTTGTATGCGATCTCCAGTAACAGGCCCTCATAATGTCAGTTACTGACCTAGGTCCATAAAGGCCAGGAAGCTGTAAAGCGTCCTGATCTCGTGAACAGAAACTATACAACGCAGTCTGCATCATTTACACTTCATAGTGGACTAATCTAATGGATTTGGAGAGATAAGAAGAGACCGTATCTTTGATATCTCTTGTTGACTCCGGGGACAAATGGTATAAATAATCGCCTTCGGCCACCACGCAGTACCTATTGCGATTAAAATACACCGTAAGGGCACGAACACATGAGATTATCCGTTTCTAGACCCGATGAAAGGACATCTGCTGAAACGGGAACCTTAAAATCTCTAGAAATACTGTCGTACAGAGATTGGTTCTTGGCAACGAATTCAGGAATAGTGGTGAGGACATCGTATGTCCAACGAGAATCATGCCTGAATTCCTTAACATTCAAAGCGTGCAACTCAGACACTCGTGCCGCTGAAGTCAAATCTAACAAAACAACTTTTGTAAGACAAGAATTTCAGATCGACAGTAGCTATTCAACCGGATGTTCTGAAAATCTCAGTAAAACTAACGCTAAATCCCATTTCGGAAGTTTCGGTACAGAAGCTTGTCTATCTATCCTAAATAATGTATATCAAGCATGTTAAATAGGATCAGAAGCTGGATTAACGCCCGTAGACAGGTTGATAATCATAGACAACGCCGCTCTGTAACCATCCACACATGATGGATCTAAACCTCTGTCCTCAAACAGATATAACAGGAAACTGCTATATGTTGAACTGAGGTATGACGGGCATCAATGTTACTTCCAAAACACCACTCATTGAAGACCTGTCACTTCCTTGATTGGCCAAGTTGACATGGCTTCGTTCGTTCCTTTACTACGCCATGATGCCTCTCAATGAACTTACATGTAAACTCCGGGATCACACGGCTCCGTGGGTCGTTCGGCTCTATTCGGCAATAAAACAACCTCTCCCAGCTCTCTATCCATTTGTTTTATCAAATTCGGCAAAGAGTTTGATTGCCGTGAAGAGCTCACCCGTCTGCAATCAGTCTTCAAACATCAACGGTCGGTTGAATTCTCCGCCATTATCTTTGTCACGTGATCAGCAACGTTCGTGCCCACATGACCGGCCGTATGAAAATAATGGCGGAGAATTCAACCGACCGTTGATGTTTGAAGACTGATTGCAGACGAACGATCTCTTCACTGCAATCAAACTCTTTGCCGAATTTGATAAAACAAATGGACAGAGAGCTGGGAGGGGTTGTTTTATTGCCGGATAGAGCCGAATGACCCACGGGGCCGTGTGATCCCGGAGTTTACATGTAAGTTCATTGAGAGGCATCATGGCGTAGTAAAGGAACGAACGAAGCCATGTCAACTTGGCTATTCCTTGATAGCATGCGGAAGTGGAGGTTCGAGTGGAAGCGACCATTCTCCGTGCAGCTTCCCTAGAAAACCCGCCTCAGACAGCTGATTCCTGGTCACTTGCACCCGTGTGAATGGAATAGCCGAGGTTGGTGGTGGAAAATTGCTGACTTCGGTTGTCGAAGTAGTTTTTCCTCTAGTGGAAGAAGTCTTGAGACTTCGACCACTAACTCTAGAAGGTCGGGAAAACACGATCTTTGGAATGGCCACCAATGAACTACTAGATACATGACGTACGTGTGCGCGGGTATCCTATGTAGTACAAGAAACAGGATTGTTAGAGGCGAAACGCTTACGCTATTAGTCCCAACTAATCCTGCGACAAAGCATCTACTCCTACTGCTTGTGTGTCCGGTACTGGTGACATGTACAGTGGGATTTGATGGTTGAGGCAAGTGGCAAACAGATGTATCTGCGGAGTTACCCAAATTTAAGTGATCTGGCGCAGAATATCTGAGTGAATTTGTCACTTCGTCGGTATTATCTGATGTATCTTGAACAATGTGTCAACTCAAACATTCAGATAACCTGATAAATGTCTGGCACGAATGACTAGTGGAATAGAATCTCTACTTGATTCAATAAATTGATAGATCGAGATGAATCGATCTTGCTTATGTTTGTCCGGACTGTAGTTATCCGTGGCAATCAGGGCCGACTAACCTCAGAGGTCGTATCAAAGTAAGATCAACTCGATTTTTCACGACTATGATCTAATACACTGATGAATAGTAACCTCTCCTCTGAAGTCCAAAGCCGAATAACGACTTGGATCGGAGGTGGGTCCTCCATTCTTACATCAACACTTCCGTGAACTTGGAGTTGTGTAAAACGGAAGTAGTGTTACTGCAGGCATTATATAAAGAAAAATCAGACACCACCAAAGGTGATGCCTGACTTCTCCTGTGGCAGGAATTAGTGTGCCTGTCTCACCAACGATGTATTGATAGATAATCAATGGTCGTAACTATAACCCATCTTGTGACGCCCTATTAATGAACGTCAAGAGACCAGTAACTGATGTAATTTGGAGGACTGTTTGGCAAGAATGTCTAAAGATGAAACTTCGTGACATATCTTGCGCTAGCGAACTTCCGGTGGTCGAAGAGGAACCAAAATGGTATCATAGGCCACGCGAAGGAAGTATCGCTGTTGGGACGGCGTTGTCTCCGAGTTAACCTCGAGTGTATATGCCGTCACTGGCTGAAACACCCTGGTAATATCCAAGAGAAAATGACTAAACCGAAGAGAAGGACTGGATTAGAAACTGGCATGTGCCAATCATGAATCTCCGGTACTTCCGGTACTTCGGATTGATCAGTAAATGCATACAAGCATGATGATGTTAGTCATATCCGATGAGTCTGAGGGTGGTCTTGCTAGACCGGAAGTACTCCATAAGGAAGTGAGGTGCTTCCGACAAGAGGTCCTTGTTCAGCCTGCACAGGTTATAACCATGCGCATATCTGATGTCTTCGTTTCTTAAAGAGACATCGATGAATAGAACTTGGGGGACCGGAAGTTCTATTATTACATACTTCTGTGTGTTGCCAGAAGATGCGCCGTACGAACTAGAGTACGAGACGGCGTTGAAGCAGCCAAACTTCCTGTACATGAAGGTTGGGGTTAAGTGGGCCTGGAAGTAGTGGCAAATCGTAGTCCTGCCATGGCAATAGAATTGACACGGCCGATATGTCACCCATCCCGCTGCTTCTTATTTAGCAGCCAAACCTTAGAACTTCCTGTACAGGAAGGTTGGGGTTAGGTGCTTATTACCAGTATTTCCCTAGTCGTGAATACACCGGTCTTGCTCAACGGTTGCGGCTTATGACCAGATGACTGCTACTTCCCCTTCGGTTACGAATCGGAAGTTGTCGGTCTGGAATGTTTGGCTGGGAAACCGGAAACGTCTGTAGACGCCCATAAGTGGCCTCCGAAACACCCACTCTAGGAGTAGAAATAGGCTTAACCTACTCTATTGATAGCCTGAGAGATGGAATAATGCCATTAAACAACAGCGATTATGCATGCGATTACTCTTCAAATTATCGTTAGGAACGAAATATGAAGAATAGTTCACCACCAATGATAGGTAAGACTAGTGTCTAGGTGAAGTAGTATCGCCGCATTGAACGTGGATATGGCTAATGCGTTTGCATTAGACTTAAATATCACGTTTTGCAGATCCACCAGTAACAACAGTTCATAACTATAATTGGTTGCTAACTTGAGT
Source organism: Hanleya hanleyi (assembly GCA_036873755.1). Classification (NCBI taxonomy): domain Eukaryota; kingdom Metazoa; phylum Mollusca; class Polyplacophora; order Lepidopleurida; family Hanleyidae; genus Hanleya; species Hanleya hanleyi. Next base: position 12,726 of record JAVTVY010053994.1, read on the forward strand.
ACGACAGCCTGCTCAACACAGAGGCTGAGAGACAATGGCTACCCCCTGTCGTGTAACATCTTCAATAACAGAAGATTGGTTACTAGTTAGCAGGATCAAGATCTTGACCGGAATTTATTGCCATGAGAGATATAGGCGAACTCCGGTTCCGGATCAGTGACCTTAAAGTCACACGCTAAACCATGGATGTTGTACACTGGAGGTAGATTTCTCCCAAAATATGGAAAAATAAAATCGACCTAAAGAGTACACGCCTGTCCGTTATTTAAGACATGTCTTAGGCCAGCTAAAACCGTCCCAATAACGGAACATAATCCGTGAATAGCTTGTAACACAGGTAATGACGTCTGCTTGGCTGCCGTGGACGGAGCCTCTGCCATTATTTGAAGGCGAGAGGACGTCAGTGGCTGGGGTCGTATGATATCCGAGTATATCTCGTAAAGAGTATGAAATACCTCGGAAAATAAACGTCGCTATGGATCCTGATCATAGTCAGGACCCGAGTATAGCGTCGATGTATGATCCCACGACGTCTCATCGATGGGTCGGTCTACAGATCAAACGGATTTGGCGCCCAAACCGGAAACTACGCAGAAACCTGAAGTGGCATGTGCCCATAACGGAAGTGGATGTCAAAAGTTGTCGGATTTGGTTTATCTCACCAAAAAAACGAAACTTCCGCATTGACCCGAGAGGAGACCGGAACATAAACAAGTCATTGTAGATCCGTTTGTACCGGAAGTCTCCACCCATCGGGAGATTGTCACATACGGCATCATATGCCAGACCAGAACCCGCAAATGGCTGCCGTATATGGTTTACGAGCCTTATATACCGGAAGTGGTGTATAACCACTCAAAAACCGCGGTCCTCATAACAGAAACGGAAAGGACAAAATGTTCTTACCGGAACCTAGAGAATGCCAAACTGGGACCCACAGAGACCAGGAAGGCATACCGGAAGTAGTTAAAATAGCCTTATATGGTTTAACCAGCAAAAGTGGATCAACCCGACTCAACTTCCGGCCCTCATAACGGAACCGGAAAGGACAGAATGTCCTTACCGGGACCTAGAGGATGCCATACTGGAACCTACAGGGACCAGAAAAGCAGACTGGAAGTAGTTAAAACAGCCTTATATGGTTTAACCACCAAAAGTGGATCAACCTGACTCAACTTCCGGTCCCGCTGTGACTGAAACAATACCGAGTTTCGACCAACGCCCTGGGGAATTAGGTGCGAAATCGGCACTGTTCCTGCAGAACAATAGCCTCGACTCCTTGTCAGCTAATCCGACTTTACTGCATGCGGATTTTGTGTACATGGGACTTGATTTCACCCGAACTTGCGTAAGAAGAGCCCAAATACCTTTTAACGTGGAATTTAAAACTCCTGGTGAAACCATGGATATATTAGCTCTATACCCATAAGAAGCTATGTCTGCCGTGCTGTAATCAGTGACTTCATGCGTAATACATGAAATCACTGCAGCACTATACTTACCAAGCCACGGACTGCCCTTGGAGCAACAAGGAGTGAAAAATCTGGCCCTACCGGACCAAATTAATTCACCTGGGGTTTTGATACCGAGATATCCTCATAGGAACTCTCTTATATGGTATCACCCCAACAGTCCGTACGGGCTTACGTTCGATCTCACCACTCCCTCCATGGACCGTAGTATTGGTCCTCGTTCCCGACTGCGTCTCAGATCTTTTAGGGGACACGCTAATGGGAAGTTCTAGTTCCATGGTGACATTCGTCGCTTGACCCGCATCCACCAACCATTAGTGTATCGTCTTTTTCTTTCCTGTGGAAAACCAGTTACGAATACTTGACGTTATATCTATTCTAACAAATTCGTAACGAACTCGTCAATGGACTATCAACTAGAGCAGGTTACTTCGCTCTCACATTAAAATAAATGGGAGGGCGGATAACATATAAAATTACTCCCATACCGGGGAAATAACCCACGCCAGATCCGTTCCTAATTTTTTACACAAACATCGGGTCATTGTTGATACGCTAGGCATCTATGGTTATATCGCAAACAAAATGGCCGCAACAAGCAAAACAAACAGAGTGCAGATCGGCTTCGTTTTGGACTTCCACAGACGCTACAGAACTTGAGGCTATTTTAGTTATCGTTAAATATTAGCAAGAATACTTCCCAACAGAATGTTATGGCTTGTAGTCTTGTAGACGATGTATTTTCACTCGTTGTTAAAGGTAAATCTATCCGTAAAACACTGGAGCTTTGACACACGATCTTTACAGCTGGCTAGCCAAGTAAAGAAGTGAAGATCTATTGTGATTGAGTGCTGTCGTGGGTGATTAGGCGGGAAATGAACTGTGCTATTGTTTTAATTTCTTCACTTGTTAATTCGTATTTGCACACGAACGCATATGTCAGTAAGGTCAGTTTTACTGTGTAAAAAATGGCGCCTTTCCAACTAAACTTTCTACAGATGACCTAATGGCTTTTGGATGTTTCGGACGAACTGGGAGGCGTGATGGTTTGGGTGTGGTGATCAGGTGTGGATTCTCCAGGAACGTGAAAGAGAACCCGTCTTGAGTGATTTGATTTTCCGACTGTCGTTTGTGATCTGCTCCCAATTCCTCCAGAAGACTTGAAGTTGACCACCCTCAATTGGATGAGTGAAGGCCTGGAATTCTGGTAGTTTGTAATGATGAATGATAGAGGCAGTTGGACTGTTGAAAGGATGAAGTCTTTCAGATGCCACCGTCGGTCTGCTTTTCTCTGTCAGAAGAATTCTTTCCACATTAGCCTTGAAACTGACTGCTTTTGCTGAAAGAACGGAAATTGTCCAACTCCGAAACTTCTGGTGTTGATCGGGTTACTTGGCCCTGATGACCTCCTCTTTGTGCCTTGCCCTTTGCCTTTGCTTCTGGTGGCAGGTGCACCCTTCAATGCTGCTGACACAATACATGATGTCACCTTGTCCCTTACTCCTGGCATAATTTAGGAGACAGCATTTAGTATCCAACGGTTGTTGTGCTAACTCCTTCTTCAATGATGGCAGAAGTGTAGCTCTTGGTCATTTGAGCAACTCTGCATGGCGTGCTTGAATGAGAGATGCTCACGTGAAGGTACTGTCTCCATATGAGCGTTGGCCTTATTCAGGGTCGGGAGGAAACAGTTAAGGAAATCCATATGCGAGGAGGATAAGGTTACTGCTCCATTATCCTGCATGTTGTTTGGATCCTGGTCCAAATTTGCTGTCGCTGGTAGAAACCAATCCACATATGATGTAATACGATCACATGTGAGCATCATCTCCTCCAAGAAAGTGGCTTACCGTACAGGCATCTGCATTGTGGGTGAATAAGTCTGAGTTTTGAATTGGGCCCTGCCTGGTACAACTGAGAGATGCAACCAATGAACTGTAAAGGCTCCATGTTTTTCAATGTCGTAGCATTCCTCAACTGATGGTTGTAGTCTTCAATTAGTAATAGCCCCTCAGGCAATGGTGATAATGTTGCTTTGGCTTCCATCACTGGCTTTTCTAAAGCGTACAACGAATCTGCCGTCTGTCACTTATGCTTGGTCGGGGGGTTCATCCAAATCTTCCTCCTTTCTTCTGTAGGTCCAGGCTTCGGCATCTGCGGAACAAGCTGACAGACATCCACCTTGAACAACAATGCCTCTCTGTCAACCAAATCTGCCTCCAGTTCAGAAGATTGATCACTATAGGAACGTGATCTGGAACGACACTAAGTAGTTTGACGGTGTTCCATATCTGAAGAATCCAAATCTGTATCCTTGATGGGCGATTGCTCCGCTTCTTCATCAATACCAGGCTCATGTTGGGGTTCATCTGCAGCCAACTTGTGTTGGGGTTCAACCACAGGCTGCCTGAAGACCTCTTCCTCGTTGGTCAGACGCTGATCCGCATATCAGTCACGAGAATGGCGCCGATCTCCGTCTCCCTAAAGCAGGAAGGCCGACGTTCAAATAGTCAGCCCGGTAATAATGGAAGACTGAGCATAGTAATCTCTCTCCCGCTCTCGGGAACGCCACCCATACCAATCCATGTCCCAAGATCAAGGGGATCGATAATGTGACCTTCTCTGCTTCGGCATCGGCCCGATGGAACATCTTTCTGTATGTCCGCAGACTTGTTCTTGTCGGAAGAGGACTTGCTCTTCTTCACTGAAGTTTTTCCGAAATATTCAGCAGGGTTGTTTTTAGATGAACCCGACTTATCTCGTTCCTTAGATGCACCGGAATCCTGCTTCTTTCCTGGTAAGTCTGTCTTTTCGGAAACCTGGCTGGTTCGCTTTTTTGAAGTATCTGAATCCCTGGTCGTTCTGTGCTCCGTGAGTCTGGTACTTGGTGAAATGTTAGAAAAATCTAAATTGATCTGATCCATTTTCTGCTTCTTCTCCGTAGTTAAGTAGAAACCACCGTGACCCTGGTTGCGGTGGGTAAGGTCTGTTTCCAATGTTATCGGGGTCGGACTCTCAGATTCTGATGTGAATAACACCCCATCATAAGTCAGTGAATGTTCCCGACTCCCCGGTGACTTCTCTTCATTGGATGCTGCTATGCTTTTATCACCCAGGATCAGTATGGGCTTTATAGCACCACACGTCCCGGGTTTGCCAATCCACGGACTTTACCACTTGGTGGAATAAGGAGCTTGCGTAGCCTGCATTATCCAAGTTGAGCGGACCCCTGGCTGCATGCTGAACTTGGGATTTGCTTCTGTTGACATTGCTGTTAGTAAGTATTTAGCTGTTTTCGACTGGGCCTCCGGTCTGATACATCTCCAACGTTGTCACACAGAGAAATCTACACACAGAGAAATATCGCTCATTCCCGAGGACCCTTCTTCATATCGGCGACCGCCTTCAATAATACTTGATGATGGTCTCCTGCATATCCATGCCAAATAAGATAATCCCAATTGCAACATTCTTGGCACATAACTCGTCTGTAAGAAATCTGTGCTTGGCAAGTGAAACAGACCCTATGAGCATCACGCCACCTAGTGGACAATCAAGGGAGTTAATTCTTACTTCTACAATTGTTCTCCAAAGGAGGGATATGGCAGGTGAAGATTTGAGACAAATTGATAATTTGATTGATTCAATATATATCACACACACAAACATTCTTAACAAAGACAATGTTTTATTACGTGTTTCTTCATGGACAAATTATAGTATCCAACCAATTTCTTATGAAAATTGTAATGGTACCTCTAAAACCAGGTTATCGTGAATGCAACTCACTATTAAACATAACCACTTTTTATCATAATATTAAGGCTGAGTTGATACATCTTCATGCATCAAGTTAAATATTACACTTAACTGTCCTCTTCAAATCTCATTGGATATCAGAAGGAAATGAACATTTATCCATTAGAAAAGCAATTTTCCTGCTTGCCATACTTGGAGGGGAAAGAATACGAAGCTGCGCATCTGAAAACCCCTCGGCTCTGGGCGCCAGCCATTCATAATGTATTCAATTTGAAGCAAGACTTCAGGAACACCAAGCAGTCAAGTGACAAATATACAGATTATGAAAAATTTTGCCATTAGAAATGGCCTCGAACATTTCCGTCCAATCAGAGAAACCGGTATTCATTACATAATTCTGTTGATGCATCGATGATGTATACCAAATTTTACATGGAGCATTTGAAAATTATCAGAGATAGAGATCATTAATGATTTCGCATAAATTAAAGATGGCCGCCCATCTTTCCCACCACTCAGAGAAACTGATGTGGTTATTCATTGCAAGTCTCTTGATACATGGATGCTGTATACCAAGTTTCATATAGAACACTGAAATGGTATCAAAGATATACATCATTAAAGATTTTGCATAAATTAAAGATGGCCACCAAGGTTTCCGCCCAATCAGAAATGCCAGAACTGTCTATTGATACATCGATGATGTATACCAAATTTTACATCGAGCACTCGAACGGTATCAGAGATAGAGATCATTAATGATTTCGCATAAATTAAAGATGGCCGCCCATCCTTCCCGCCACTCAGAGGAACTGATGTGGTTATTCATTGCAAGTCTCTTGATACATCGATGCTGTATACCAAGTTTCATATAGAACACTGAAATGGTATCAAAGATATACATCATTAAAGGTTTTACATAAATTAAAGATGGCCACCAAGGTTTCCGCCCAATCAGAAATGCCAGAACTGTCATTTATCGTAAGTCTATTGATGCATCGATGATATATACCAAATTTTACATCGAGCACTCGAACGGTATCAGAGATCGAGATCATTCATGATTTTGCATAAATTAAAGATGGCCGCCCATCCTTCCGGCCACTCAGAGGAACTGATGTGGTTATACATTGCAGGTCTCTTGATACATCGATGCTGTATACCAAGTTTCGTATAGAACACTTGAATGGTATCAGAGATATATATCATTAAAGATTTTGCATAAATTAAAGATGGCCGCTAAGGTTTTCACCGAATCAGGGAAACTGGTTTGGTCATTCCTTTGAAGTTTCTTGATGCATCGATGATCTATACCAAGTTTCACACTGAACAGAGAAATGGTACCTAAGATACACAAGATTAATGATTTCGCATAAATTAAATATGGCCGCCAAAGTTTCCAACCAATCACGTCCAGATTCAATAGGGTTCTGGGTCATGAGCATATGGATGTGCAGTGCAAGTTTGGGGTGCCTAGGGTAAGTCGTTCTAAAGATATCTTGGTAACAAGAAAGCTGTGATGGTTTCGCATAAATTAAAGATGGCCGCCAAAGTTTCCAACCAATCAGGTCCAGATTCAATAGGGTTCTGGGTCACGAGCATACGGATGTGCACTGCAAGTTTGGTGTGCCTAGGGTAAGTCGTTCTAAAGATATCTTGGTAACGAGAAAGGTGTGACGGACAGACGGACGGACGGACAGACGGACAGACGGCCAGACGGACAGACGGACAGACGTACATGACGACGACAATACCCTTCGGCCAAATTTTGGCCGAGGGGTAAAAACCTTGCTGCTCGATGACATTCAGCTCTGACTTTGATTCGCTATCTACGACATGCACTTCTTGTTTGAGGAATATTACTATCATGTAGTTCATGCTACACAACGTTAATTGTGAAACGTTTTGTGAAAAGGAGCCGACACAATTATCCAGAGAATTTGCAGAACATTAGTGTAGTATTTAACTTGATATGTGAAGATTCATGAACTGAACATGGATCAAACACTAATGCTTGAATGCAGGCATCATCTTGGAAGTTGCATCTATGATTCCAAGATGGTACATGTACCTGATGGAAGAGCCCCACTATAACAAAACAACATGGAGTCTGCGTATATGGTAAACAGGCAGTATCTTTCTACGAGCATATATGCAAATGTTAGGAGGAGAGGTAAGCTTGGTACAATCAAAGCAAGTTTGTCAGAAAATATCTTTGTGGCCTGTGTTAACCTTTGTATAACACTGGATGAAGTTTCTTTTATCCTAATAGTAATTTAAGCCCAACTGAAGCCATATTTGCAAAATCATGACAACACCAATTATCGAAACCTCCAGGAATACAAATGATCTCCCAGTGATGGAGACCAAATTGCAGGAGTTTTCTAGGATGAAATTTTCTATTTCCAGGACTCTACATCGAATCTATGCAGGCTAGGTTACATTAGCAACTTGCTCAGTCAGATTTTCCATAAATTACTGACTTCATGGACATGGAAAATGTTGGTAGATTGAACATTTCTAAATGAGAGAAACATAAGCATATTGAATTGCATCATTTTACATTCCCACTTCGAACCTGCCTTGATATATCTGGCCACCTTCAGTGTTCAAAATTTGAGGTGGAAAACCAATCAGAAGCTACCCACCTAGGTTGACATGATCCAAAAGTTGTGACGTCATTCCTCCTAATATGGTGGTTGTGTTGGCCCAATATATAGGTCACCCAATCAATAGTACTCTTCTATGATATTTCAAAATTCAAATGGTTATCTCGGGGTTAGTGTCTATAAATAAGTTCTTTGAACATTGAAGGGAGTCGGATATATCAAGAGACGTTCAAAGTGGGAACATAAAAATTGGTTTGGTGTAATGAAGATGGGATTTTCCAGGACTTGTCTTTTCAGAGTGCCTACAGTGTGAGAAACCCATGGCTCTACACACCTTAAATGGACAGGAAAGATAAACAGATATATATGATTGATACTGATAAACTGCAAGACAAAAATTAACAGTGAAATGGAGTATGTTAACTCCATGGAGTATGTTAACTCCATGTTAAATATCAACAAGAGAAATGCTCAATAACATCTAGATATTCCCTGGAGACCATATCATATACAGATTTAAACTGGATATAAATTACAATGAAAATATACAATCACTGATTTCACATGGTTATCAGCACAGAGTATATGAACTTATAAATCTCAACAGTGACATTTTCAGGGCAGTGTACAAGAATAACTAATTCTGCGACAGTGCAAAGATGACTGGTCCCAAAAAAACCTGAAAGCGAATAAGTTTAATATAAAAATCAACTCATTTCAGAAGTATTTTCAATGTAAACTGAATTCTCCAGTTTTAACCCACATAAATCACATTCCTCATGCTGCATTTATATTACACAAAATAAAATATATATTTCAACAAAAGGTGTCAAAAAAGGATGTACTCTGGCTCCTTTTCAATTTTTCCTAAGATCATTTTAATACCACAAATGAGAAGCAACTTTAAGATGAAGGTGGAACATCAAAGAAATTGATCTTAAGTCAAGATACAATTTATTAAAAGAAACTCCTCGTAGAAATCCAGTTTCTTTCCTGGTGTTATCCATGAAAACCTGAGGAGAAATTAAGATATCAGGAAAGCTGTTTTATATAAATAAAACTATGTATGGAAGTAAAATATTAGTACATGTATCATAAAGAAAAGCAGCTGCACCAAACACAATCTTAATAAATTAATATCCTATCAATGCTCCCAATCGTATATGTCACTATGCAGGCTCTTACTGATTTCAATTGACTTTGGTGTTTAGAGAGCCCAGGTCATGAATATTTAATAGTCTTATGACATCAGGGCCTCATTTTAACTACTTTACTTGCAAACATGGAGGGGGATAGGGTCATCGTATCTGCTTTAACCCAAGGTTTATGCCAAGGACCAGTCCATATTTCGAGCGTGGCGTCTGATTCGGCTGAGCCAGCCAAGAAGCCCCTACCATTATCTTTATTTCAAAGACTATGAAGAGTTCTCGGGACTGCTTAAATTAAAACTCGCATTAGTGCAAGCCAGTTAGATCCGACAAGCGACATATCCAAATTGGGGAGCAGATAGGATTTAAGTTTAATAAGATGGCACCAAACAAACTTAATTACCGGTAACATTAAACACAATCATCTAATACATATATATGAAAATTGAAGTGATAAAAATATAGACATTCTTCTTACCGTGAACTTATACTAATATATACAATATAGAAATTCTACTTATCATGAACTCATACTAATATATACAATATAGAAATTCTACTTATCATGAACTTATACTAATATATACAATATAGAACATCTACTTATCATGAACTTATACTAATATTTACAATATAGACATTCTACTTATCATGAACTTATACCAATATATAAAATTATATTAATCAATTCAAGTCAACGGGCAAGGAATCCACAGGATCACATATGCCCCACCATATACACAACAAGAAATATCTTTAAAGAATGATGGGCAACATATTTTAAATGAGGAATGTGCAAAATGTTATTTTTGCATAATAAGTAGTCTCTGAAGTATTTAATTGCACATGAATAACTGACGCAGCAGATTTGCATGTGCAACCATTTGCAACTAATTATCATTCAGCGTTGTTTCTCCCTCAACAGGTAAGGAACTGTCACTGTGAACAATGACAGCTATCGAAGGTGATCGGGCAGATTTAGTATCTGGTTCACATGTGATAAACCTTAGATTGGAAGCTTCCATATAACCTATTCCATATTAAATAAGAAGATAATGAGGATACTGGGAATGGAGCAATTGATTTCATGCAATTCCATTGGTTTAAAATCGTTGTCAGTCAATTAGAAGAAGTAGCAGCAGTGGTTATGTAACTCTCCGAATTTCGGTTGTTACCGTCATATATGAGGCAACACTGAGGAAGGCGGAAGAGAAGCCCACAGAACGGAATAGTGTCTAACCGAAGCGAGCATATACCTCCGTCGAAAAACAGTACACACTGAGAGTCTCAGCTCAAATTACTGTCAGTCCCAAATATTTCTCAGCTAATTGTGGACTTCACAGGTGTTATGCAAACATATTTTGAGTATTAATTAGAACTGCCAGTGCTGCCTTCCTATTTAATAAGTAATATTTCAAGCCATTGGAACAGGAATAACACAAGAATGCATCCCATTTTTTGTATTATGAAATTTAACTGTGATCTCAAATATTTCAGATACACTTGGGCAACATACCAGTGAACTTTTATGAATGTCACCCAATATATCATGCAGATAGGTCTGGATTCATTTTTGGGGTAACGCAACTTTGACAGTTGTCGCCAAAATCAATAGGCATCTTCCGTTTTAACAGGTACAAGATGGACCATAACTGAAGATATCATACAGGCGAGGTCAGGTGTTGTGAAGAGAGAGAATTCAAAATCACAGTAATAGCTATGATTAAGGATGTCTCCATTCACACAATGTTAATTCCATTTTCAGCTGTGGAGGATGGTATGTTTTACAAACGTTTTTTTTTCTGATTGTTTCACATGCAACATTATAAATATCATTTATTCTGAAGATAGCATGTGATCAAGTTAAAACTCGTCACATGGTCAGTTTGTTTCGCATCAATTACGTACATATATTCCCAATATAAAGAATCTTACTGATAGTGGTACATGTATGTGCGACCGGTGGTGTGCGACTGGTGGTGTGTGACCGGTGGTGCAGTCGATTAAGTAGGCAAGAACTGCCAAGGAAGGTAATATTGTACAACAATGAAACCGTAAAACATAGAGCTAAGGTGAGAGTAATCAGTCCTAATTGCTCCCCTAAATTCAGATTTAGAAGAGTGAAAAACAGCTCTTCTTATCAATGGCAATTATGCATTGGATAGTATGTAATCAGTCATCTTGGCTCAGAAAATACTCTTGCAAAAGCTGCTTAGTAAGGGAGTGAATTCTAGCTCTTCTGCTTTTACCAAACCTGAAGCACTGACATATACTTACAAATACACCATTAACAAACATTTAGGAATAACAACCATCAAAGTTGAGACAATATCAAGAAACTGCGAATTTTCGACATGAGGGTATGGTTTTCTTTCACAATGCAGAACATATGACTTGAGTGTGTGTGACTTGTGATATACAGACCACGAGTCAGTGAGTATTAATGTATGTACAGTAACTATATATGTTGGGATATGTTAGGAAAGCTTGAGGTGTGACATTATGCAAATTAGGGCAAAGTTCAAGTTGGAGAACAGCTCATGTAAAATATTAGGCACCTGGGGTATAGCTTGAAGATCACAAAGGAGATAGATGAAAACTAGGATAAAATTGGAACTAAATGAAATACGATTATGCCTACATAGATGAAACATCTGGACACAAAATATATGATTTTGCAGTTGAATTTACCAGTACATTTATTTCAGTAAAGCTAATCAATTTAGTTGAATAAATATCTGACAGCACATCATGAAATGATCATTTCTGGCTATCAGTGCTTATATATGGCAACTAGTAGAAATCTTAGGATCAGTCACGAACAATGACCGGTGATTTGCATACTGTATAATTTGTACATATAGATTATCACTATGAGTGGTCATCAATCTGATTAAACATGTAAGAACAGACCCAGAAACCGATTCTCTAACTGGACCATATTTCCTTCCTATCTCAAGGCCGTTGGGTGACCTTCTGGTACGAAAATAACTCGGTACATTATCTCATCTTTGACCAATCAACGCACCGAATGAGATGGCATGACTTGATATTACGAGACTGACCTCTTCTTATGCAACCAACTCACCAGGTTATATGACCTAGTCACGGGAAACTGAGATGTTTTGAAATAGCCAAAATTAGAACTGCATAGCTGTAGCGGAATATATGACTGACTCATAATCATTATGAAATGTGATGAGTAATTATCTATGACTGAAATTTGCTTTGTATTTATCCAAAAATGATTCAAGCTAAGTTGAGTAGGAAGGCGCCATACGGTTTTGACATTAGTCGAGATTGAAATGAACATCACGTGGGGACATTTCGCGCTGTGGATTGGTTGTCAACTGAAATTTGAATATCATCGGCAATTTCCGTCTAATTATATTTAAGAGTCTCGGGAATTACCAGGCTGATTTTCGCGCAGAACGGACTCGAGATAGGAGAGAGGATCAGATCCACTTACGAAAGCCTGAGAGTGGATATGTTTTTAATCAGATTGATTGGTTGGTTGTTTGAAGTTTAACGTCGCACCTAACCTTATTGGTCACACGGTGACGATGACACAAACAAACACACCCCAACAAAACCCCAACCCCAACAAAAACCCAGCCAAAACTACAAAAAAAATTGACATAGATTGGAGTGGTCATTTATCTGATGTATATTACATGAGTTTGATGAAACCCATATGAGATGAGCTTTAGCGAGTCTCATATGGCTTCATCAAATGAGTGAGATAATAAGCAGATAAATGACCACAAGTATCAAAGATTTATTTCTCACGTCACAATATTTTGGCATGTAAATGTGGAAATAGAATCAAAAGACACTCAGCATGCTCAGCAAATATGTAAGGATTGTTTTATATCACACAGGTGTATCACATTGATCTTGGCCTCTGTGATGTGGGAAAATATTCTTCACAACCTCAACAAACATTAACTGATGTAGGCCTATTATAAAACACTTTCATCAAACCATAAAACTTTTTTTTCTAAACTTCAAATATGGCATTTTACATGTACATAATCCTGATTAATTTTGAACATGTTATATTCACACAGAGTTATATTCTCAACCTGTGAGTTGTATATAGAGAACTATGAAATAAAAACAACAGCAATTTAGTATTATATACAAAAATATTCAACTGTACCATCTCATAAAATTGACTCCAACAATTATGCAAAAGACGAGTGTAACATTTGCAACATCTTGTTACATGAACAAATGCAAAAATATAATGATACCGGTATGGATTATGAACATGTAATTCACGAATATGAACAGATGCAAAATATCATGACATGAATTATGGACAATATAGTGAAATGATATGTATGCTCAGGCCTGAAGGAATATCATGATATACATGTATATTATGGACATACAGTTCATACATTAAATGATCTGTATGCTTAGCCTGAAGAGTGATATGGACATATACAAAATATCACGATATGGACTATGGACATACCACTCATACATTAATTGATCCATAAGCTTGGCCTGACATGCCTGAAGGCTGATATGGACATGCTGTATATAGATAGTACTATACACCATATCACAATGCGGCTTATTGTCATTATTATGCACCTTGATAACAATTTCCAGTTATGCAGAGAAGATATCAGCCAGTGGTTATAGTTTATACGGTAAGGCAGTGTATGGTCACCATTTGATAGCCTACATCACAGTAATCATCCAGATATGTCAAACATGAACTGAAGGCATTTACGATACAGACATTCTGATATTTGCGATATAATTTTGCTGTAAAGACGCTATCAAATATTCCAAGTTGAAAGCTATGCGGTCGATATGTGTAAGCTTATAATAAAATCACCTGATAAGAATTCAGGTTATGGAAATCACAGAAACTTGGATGATTTGCACAAATATATAAAAGTAGATTATTTACAATCTCTGTATAGTTATAACAGTAATTTATGCAAAAGCTGTGATTGGTCCAGCATACGAAATATCGTCCAATGGGAGCTTCCGTTTCACTTTGCGGTCCTCTGGATGAGATGAGAATGAGGCGACATGTCTGAGACGGATCAGTGAACATGGCGGGGTCTGGAAAAAAAAACATGACAAAAACTTAAGTAAGCCACTACAGATAATATGCAACTTCAAATTCAAGAACAATCTAATTTAAAGGGAAATCTGAACGGTCCAGGGACAGTTTTGAAAGAAGTTTTCGAAATTCCATATAAAAGGGTGTTCACTCCATGCAAGAATACCCCAAATGATAATAGAGATATAGTTTACTGGAAGTGGGGAAGTGTGTGTATAGTGATTGGATCCAAAAGCTAAGGCATAATAGAGGAAGAGAGTAACTCCGAGGGCATAAAGTGGCTTCTTGCTAATATATTTGGAGGCATTCCTCTCTTCTGTTACTGTACTTAGAAATTCTGATGATTAAAAATTTTGATATCCTGCAAATGTATACACTTGACGAAAACAGGTTTATAACATTCCGTGATCAAAGGGAGAGAAGCAGCATTGCATGATATCCTCAATCTACGATGTGATCTTGGCAATCTGGTTTATCAATATTGTTTCACAAAAAGATTTGAATGAACAAGAATATTTTGTTATGAGTATGCAGAAGCACAATATTACTATTCGAGAATGGGTAGGCCTACAATTCATACTTTTTCATGTATAAAAAAGCAGATGTTTTAGCTCATTAAATGTCAATACTAAAGAGAATTGCTCGACTGCAAAGGTTATCTTCATTTTACCGATGTATACTGTAATATGTCCAATAAATAAAATGTTGCATCTTGGTTGTTTTAATCGTCACATATATCAGAGGTGTGAATATTAGACATTATGGTATCTAAACATACAAAAGATGAATGATGCACAGTATGGGAATTCTGAATATTAAACATTACGGTATCTAAACATATAAAAGATGAATGATGCACAGTATGGGAATTCTGAATATTAAACATTACGGTATCTAAACATACAAAAGATGAATGATGCACAATATGGGAATTCTGAATATTAAACATTACGGTATCTAAACATACAAAAGATGAATGATGCACAGTATGGGAATTCTGAATATTAAACATTATGGTATCTAAACATACAAAAGATGAATGATGCACAGTATGGGAATTCTGAATATTAAACATTACAGTATCTAAACATACAAAAGATGAATGATGCACAGTATGGGAATTAACTGATTCAAATCTTCCCCCTTTGTTAGCTCAAAGAAACGTCAACAATCAAGACTCAAATCCACTCTAAAATGCAAAACGCAATGATCATGACAAGCTTGCAGACATTTTCTTCTACAACAAATGCATTTATAACAGTGTGATCTGGGGAACAAGGTTCACCCCACTGTCTTATTTAGAGTGATAGGATCACCACAATGCTATGATTTAGAGTGCTAGGATGAATAGAATTCACAACATGCTAGAATTACAAGAAAGTTACAGTCAGGGTGCTATTATGCTGGTCAAAGTTCTATCCATAGTGCTAGGATGATCACTGTCCAATGTCCATACTCCTAAGATGATACTGTGCTATGTCTAGACGGCTATGATCAAAGTGCTATGTTGAATGAGTTAGGGTGATCCATGTGCTTTGGCAAGAGTGCTCTAGGTTAATCACTGTACCATCTTCAGACTGCCAGGATGATCACTGTGCTATGCTAGGTTGATCATTGTGGGCTATGCTAGGTTGATCACTGTGTTATGTCCAGATGTGCAATGCAAGGTTGGTCATCGTGCTACATGTATGTCCAGACCACTAGAATGATCACTGTACTACACATTGAGAGTGTTAAGATGATCCATGATCTTTGTCATGCTATGATGATCACTGTGCTATGTTCAGACTGCTAGGATGATCAGTGTGCTATGCTAGGATGATCAGCATGCAATGACCAGAGTTCTAGGATGATCACTATGCTATGTCCAGAGTGTTAGGGTGGTTGCTGTACTATATGAATATCCAGTACTAAGATAACCAGTGTCATATTGAGAGTGCTAGGATGATCACATTCACAGTGCTATATAAAGAGTGCAAGAATGATCACTGCTCGGTTCAGAATATTAGGATGATCATTGTGATATGTCTAGAGTGCTAGGTTGATCATAGTGCTAAATATATGTTCACAGTGCAAGGATGATCTTGGTGCTAAATATAGAGGGCTTAGGGTGGTTACATGCAGTACTTTTTGAGTATGACAAATATCAGTGCAAAGTGCCAAGAATATTTTCACTGAGAGTGCTGGTGTTGACAGTGCTACATGACAATTACGGGTATCGGATGATAGGGTTATCACAAT